>PVKA01030436.1:0-27314 GCA_004027165.1 Ctenomys sociabilis
TTTTTTTTTTTTTTTTTTTTTTTTTTCTTTTTTTTTTTTAAAGGAAGGGTCTACAGGTTGTTCAGGGTCTCACTACTAGATCAGACTTTTAGTGACCTGCCTGTTTATAGCCTCCCAAGAGCTGGAATTATAGGTGTGCTCCACCACGTCCAGTCTTCCCCAGCCCTTCTGATCTCTTTCTCCACTTGAGGATCTCCCTATGGCCAGCAGGTGACTCATCTCCTTGATGCGCAGCAGTGTGCTCTGACCTGCAGAGCCTGCATTCTCTGTCAACCTGTTGGCACACAGGCTGCTTCCAGGGTCTAGCCCTGATTAATCCTGCTGCTGGGTGCTGGGTGTGCATGGCTCACTGTAATCAGATGTGCTTTACTCTTCAGGAAAGCCGGGTAAACCAGAACCTCTCCTTTCAGTTTTTGAGGCAGCTCTCTGCTGTCTGCAGCAGTTGCCCTAGCCCACAGCCCTGCCAACCGAGAAGCCAGCTGCCTCGCCAGCACTTGTTGCTACTTGATTTCTTGCTTTAATTTGTGTTTTTCTAATGATTGGTTATTTGAGGTTTTTCTTTTTTCCATGAAAGTACAAAAAAAAAAAAAAAGGCTGCAGACATAATCTGTGCAAAGGCCCTGGTTTCAATCCCTAGTTACCTCCCCTATGTAATAATGACATTATTAGTTACTAACGAAGTCTCACGAAGACAGGAAGGCAGTGACTAAATGATTTTAAAAATTTCAAATCTAAATAGTGCAGGATGTTCTATTTCATATACAGAAATAAGATGTAGGGGCGTGCATGATTGATTTATCGGGCAAGAGTCTTGCAGTTATGCCTGATACCAGCAGATGGCGCCTTCCTACTGTATTTTATAGGCTACTGTTCTTTGGTTTACTTTGTGTCTTGGTTACTTTTCTCATTGTAAGACAAGATGCCCGATGTGGAAGGAAAGATTTGTTTAGCTGTCAGTTTGTAAAGGGTTCAGTCCCTAATTGGCTGGCTCCAAGGAAGCGTGGCAAACAATGGCAAGGGCCCCGAGGCAGAGGGAGACGAGGGAGACAAGCCTTTTTCTCTGTTAAACAGTATCCAGTCTACCACGGCCCAATCAGTGGACTGATCAGGCAACATCCACCCTTTAATCCCAGCGGTGCACAGGGAGTCCATCATGCATTGTAGCCTCAGCCCCGCTGAGCAAGCCAGAGACCATGTGAGGCAGATTAGCCAGCTGCACGCCTGCGCTCCCAGCCGGCTGCATGCCCTTTCTCCACCACCCCTGGAGCAGCCTCCAGGGATTCCTCCACCAGCTGCCAAGGTTACAGGCCCTGGTTTCCAACTGCTGGCTGGTGTTAAATACAGGTGGTTTTCCCAGCACCTTCCTATTGCCCCAGCCCTCACTCAGCTGGGGAGGGAGCTGGGCTCCAGCCTTTCCTGATCCTCAGATCAGCCTTTCAGTCCACTTTGCTGACTCTGCCCCATCGCTCAGTGTATCGTGAAAGTCAAGAGTCCCCAGTGGAAGTCATTTTTGTACACCCCAGGGCCATTTTAAGTATCAAAATTTCTCCTGACAGAATTGTAGGGTTTTCCTAAGATCATAACAGACTGCCTGTCGTTACAGAAGAAACCTGTCCCTGGCCTGACCAGCAAGCCGACAGCGACAGTGGACGACTCTGCACGTGCAGCCGCCAGGAGCCGCCTGGCTGCAGTCAAAAATGCAATGCGCCAGCGGACCAAGCAGACTGGGGACAAAGATAGCATCGTGTTTGATGCAGGCTTCTTCCGAGTTGAGAGCCCAGCCAAGCCCCACTCCGGTCAGTGTTTTCAAGGCTGAGGGCCCCAGGGTGGGCAGGCACTAGGGCAATGGACAGTGGCCAGCAAGGGACCATACAGTCTGGCCAAGGTTGGGTCTCGGTCCAGGACAAGGACTGGGTGACAGCTGGGTTAGTGCCAACAGAGGGGAAGCGGGCACCCATCACGGGGCGGCCCCAGGTGCACTCAGATACAGCTTGCGAAGGTGCACTGGGTTCTGTGGTCATCTGAGTTAAAGCTGTTGCCCAAATGCATTTGAAAAGCAATAAATGAACTAACTTCCCAGTTGTAAAATACTCCAGTCCAATTAGTTGGGGGGAGTGTTTGTTTTTGAGATGGGGTCTCACTATGCAATTTAGACTGGTCTTGAACTCTTGATGTAACTCTAGGTGGCCTCAGACTTGGTGACCCTCCTGCCTCAGCCTCCAAGTGCTAAGATTACAGGAGTGTGCCACCACGCCATCAGAACTAATTTTTTTTGTTGTTGGTTTTATTTGTTTGTTTTATTTATTTATTTATTTATTTTTTGCAGAATAGGGGATGGAACTCAGGCCCTGGTGCTTATTCTACTGAGCCATCTCCCCACACCCCCTCAGAACTAGTCTTTAATACTTTATTTATGTGGTATAGGGTCTAGCTATGCAGTTTGGACTCATAGTGATCCTCCTGTCTCAGCCTCCCAAGCACTGAGGTTACAGATGTGCACCACCACACCTAGCTTCTGGGCCAGCATGGCAGGGCTGGCATGGCATGCAGTACCAGGGATCAAACTTGGTACCTGGCATATGCCAGGTAGGTGCTTCGACCACTGAGCTATCTCCTCAGCCTGAGTTATTATTAATACTTTAGAAAATCAGTCTTCAGTTTTTGTTCTTTACCGTTTTTCAAACTATTTCCATTAGATCAAACATCTTTCCCTTGGTGGAGATTACTCGCGTATAAGCCCTGGTGTCCACCAGGGGGCTGTGTCCACTGAGCTACCTTCTGAGAGCACACTCCAGCCTTGCTCAGGCCTGCTGCCCTTGGCCACCTCAGGGGAGCCCAACCTCCTGGCACTTTTGATGTAGACCCGGTGTAGGTTTTCTTTGCTACAATTTTCCTGCCTGAAGCTGCTGTACTGGTGAGAACCAGTAGCCTCTGTCAGTGCCCCTGTCTTGAGCCAGCCACTTCCTCTGGTTAGGGCTGCTACTCCCTGTGCCCCCAGGCCACCATCACCCTGGCAGAGGAGGTCTGTGCAGACTCTGCCCTTTTGAGCCTGAAGTTCAGTTATAAAGTGCGACATGGCATGAGCCCATCCTGAAACACCAGGGTCTAGAGGGTGCCTCGCAGCTACCACTCTATCCCACAGGGACTTTTGTGCTTTATACCAGCTCGCTCACTCATATTCTCTCATTCTCTCTCTGTCTCCCTGTCCCTCTCTCTCTTTCTCTTTTCCTCCCTCCCTTCTCTCCCTCCCTCTCTCTTCCCTCCCCTCCTCTTCCCTTTCTTTTACCCCCTACTCCAGTCTCCCATGCGCTGGGATTACAAATGTGCACCACCATGCCTGACCCTATGCCCAGCTGTGTAAATGAGGTTTGATCTTTTTTTCCAGAAACTTCTTTCTTTCCAGGTATTTATATTTTTCCATATGCTTATTCTAGGAAAGGCTGGCCAGATAGCTCAGCAGATTAAAGCTCAGTGGATTAAAGCACCTGCTTAGGCAGACACAGGAACTGGGATTTGATCCCCAGCATGCTATGCCGGCCCCAGCCCTGGGGCAGCTGAGATATTTATTGAGATTGGGCATGGTGGTGTGTGCCTATAATCCCAGCTCTTGGGAGGCTGAAAACAGGAGAATCGGTACAAGTCCATCTACGTAGTGAGCCCCTGTAGACCCTGTACTAAATGCATTTTTAAAAAAAAAAAATTCACCATGTATTTTCATAGCCCTTGGCATGCTGCCTGCCAACAACTGAAGCCGTGTAACAGAGTAGAAATTGTGCATCTCTACAGTTCAGCTGTAAATGTTCACTTGTTCTTCATATCTTCCTCTTTGATCTTTCCAGGATGCCCTAAGCTAGGACCTTCTGTTGTTTTTCCTGTTTTGGAACTAAACCTCTTGTTTTCAGAGGTGAAAAGAAATGGATGTTGGCAGGGTTCTTTTGTTGTTTTGTTTTTGACATTTTGTAGCTGTCACTTTTATTGGAGGTTAAATAGCTATACTTTTTACATCATGAGTCTAATATGCTGACATACACAGGTGGCGTCTTTTGAGGGTGCGGCTTCTACCTGGAAAAGAGTAAGGTGGGCTGCCCTTGTGCACTTCTTATTCCTCATGTCCACCCTCTGGGAGTGACTCATTCCTTGCATGGAGCAATCTTAGTAGGCTTTGAACAGCAGCTTCAGTTCCAAGTACTTGTAGCAGGGTCTGGAAGTTCAGAGGAACATTTTCTATGACTCCATTCTTGTCCAGCTGTAAGGCTCACTGAGGAATTTTTTTGTGAAAAGATCCAGCTTTGATAAAACCTCCCTTCTTCATCTATTTGTATCTTCCAAACAATTACCAGTTCCAACCCTGGGTGGCAAGCACTGCAGATTCCCAAGCAGTGGGAACAGGACCCTTCTGGAAGGTGCACTATGTCTGGGTACTTGTCCTTGAAATGTTTAAATGTGCACTTACGATACTCATACCACTTCACAAAAAAATGTAGGCCTCAGAAAAACATGAATAAATCTCTTCTTTCTTCTGCTGTAGACAAAGTCACTTAGCTCTGAGTATTCTGAGGGCTCCATTATTATGGCAAGGTCAATAATGACAGAAGATAATTTCTCCTTATTCTGTGTTTCCAGAATCTGAAATTCAAGCTGAAATGTAGCTTATGTGGCAATTTCCTAATAATCTGTGTCTCTGCAGAACTTTCTTTATACCTTCTTCTGTCATCTCTGTGCTTGTCAGATCCTCAGCTGTCTTAGTAATCTGTTATAGTGAAACCAGTAAGCACACTTAGAAATGAAAGTTCTGATTCTAAATGTCTAAGATCACTTCTCAGGTGTTCTGAAGATTCCCATCCTACGGAATCTGTTTGATGTATCTCTGGAAGTTATTTTCTTTTTGCAAGTTGGTTTGTTCACCCAGAAAGTGAATCCCAGACGTCGGCCGCTCCTCACCCCACCCGGTCACCGGGAGCACTCTTTATTTTGCTTCCGGGCACTAGGGCCGGCCCTTCCAGGGAAGGAGGCAAGGGACGCGCTGGTGGAAGTCTTTTCAATAGACATTAGGGAATTTTGGCTTGGGATCTTTTGTAGAGGTTGAGGGGAAGTTGGTGTAGGCTGGACTATGAGAAACAAATCTTTTACTACTGTGTATGGAAACAGAACCTTGGGAGGCTGGGTAGCAAATGGAGTAGGAAGGAAAAAGAGGGATGTTGACAGTTGATCTGTGGCAGCTCTACCCTGACTGGTGGCTTCATACTCGTTGGTGTGGGTCTGCTGAGTAACATTTGAAATTAACATGTCTGTACTGTGCCTTCTAGAATGTTCTTCTCCCTGGCTTTGTGTGTGCATTAACTTCCCTGTAGAGCTCAAATACACTTTGGAGGTTACTGCTGTTAATGTTGCAGCAGGAAACTGAGTCTAAGGAGAGCTTGCTGCTGTCTGACATCTGACTCTGAGGGAGAAAACATTAGGGCTTGCACCATCTTCCTGGCAGTAGAGAGCAAGGCGTGAAGGCCCTCCTTGGTGCTGGGCTGACTTCTCTTGTCTTCCAGCACTTTCTTGTGATCGTCTGCTGCAAAAGCCAGGAACACCCACGCCTCTCCCAAGAGTGGGGCCCAAGAACAGGGCTACTGCAGACCTTGAGAGGCAGATGCCATCACCAGAGAGCCCCAGCCCTCAGCACACCTCAAGTGGACATGGTGACAAGAAAACTTCGTTTTTGAATATCCCTGAGAGCAGGTTATTTCTCTAACGTGTCCTTAAGAGTTTTGCGTGTGGGTGAACTACATAGCATTCACATGAAGCTGGCACAGTGTGCAGGCATACTTAATTACATTTCACAGAGAAATGTAGTTAAAAACCTTTCTGGGCATCCCTGAGGACACCAAGGCTTCCCCTTTCAGGAGGGAGCCCTGCATGCACTGTGCTCCCATGGACCCGGCGACCTCCAGGTCCAAGGCAAGAGCATTGCTCAAGCTTACGGGTTTAAGACCAGCCTGGGCCACACAGCACGGCCCCAACCCAGAAAGTGAAGCACCTGCACAAGAGCAGAGCCCAGCTCAGTGCCCGGCTAAGAAGCAGGGCCAGCAAGTTGCCTGAGCCCTGTTCTCCTCTGATGATGCCCACCCTGGGTGTGCGGGCACCCTTGGTGTCCTCTGATCAACCTGTGAGGTGCTCCTGCCCCAGTTTCTAAGTAGAAAATTTTTGAAATTTGTTTAACTCCCTGAAATTCGGCTTAACGTTGGTGAGACTGGCTGCAGCCCACTTTCTGAGCCTGTAGCACAAGCCTGCCCCTGCCCGAAGTGCATGAAGCTTGAAGAGGGCACCATGCTGGAGACATGGCACATGGTAGATGTGACAGGGAAAGTGGTAGTGCTAGTTGTGGCAGCACGTATACTAAAATTGGAATGATACACAAGATTAACATGGTTCCTGCACAAGGATGACAGGCAAATTCATGAAGCGTTCCATATTTTTTAGGGCTGGCCAGTTAGCTCAGCAGATTAAAGCGCCTGCTTAGGCAGATGCAGGGTCCAGGCTTTGATCCCCAGCAGGCCATGCAGGCCCTGCCCCTGGGTCACGCTGAGATGGTGACTGAGACTAGGTGTGGTGGCACGTGCCTGTAATCCCAGCATTTGGGAGGCTGAAAACAGGAGGATCACTAGGAGTCCGATCCTCCTTTCTGGTCTATAGTGAGACCCTGTAGACCCTGAACTAAATACATTAAAAAAAAATTAAAAGTAGTAATGCAGTGCCCAGCAGACGCGGGCTTCTGCCTGAGCTGGAGCTGGATCGCGCTGCTACCGGGGCACTGCAGCAGCCGGTGAGGAGGGCCAGGGGCCAGCACACGTAGCTCACAGGCTCCGCCTTTGTGCCGCTGGTGCACATTAGATGTATTGGCCTTTATGGGATGAGGGTACCTTAGGTATTAAATCTATGGGTTATAAAATACCAACGTATTATGTTTCCCGAATGCCAGTTGCTCCGCAGCAGTTCAGGGCCTGTCCTGTATGGCCTTGCCCATGATCACACTCGGGTCGTATTGTGAGGCTCACTCACAAATGTTTATCGATTGCCCCAAATCATGCTGAAAGGGAGCAGCTGCTCTCAGATAAAGGACAAGGAAGCTGGGAGCTAGGAAGACAGAGTGCACTTTTGAAGAAACAACCTTGGAGCCACTGAAGTACTTCTAATAAAAGGCGAATTCAGGACTTCACTACCGAGCATCTCATAGTTCAAGGGACAGGAAGCACACCTCCCTCGCGACCCATTGCACTTCCTCCCGGGGCCAGGGTCCTTCAGGAAGGGCTGGGTGTCAGATCAGGTCTCACCACCAACCCAGTCTCTGTGCTCCATCCCTCCCTCCATAAAGGATGGGCTTGGATCCCAGGCCAAGAGACAGCCACAGCGTGCTGGGGTATCCAAAGAGAATGCACTTTTCTTTTTCAGGAGCACTGCTGTTGAAGGTGCTGGGTGTCCTGGATTAGAGGATTTAATTGAAGTAAACCAGGTGAGTCCTGGCTGCGTGGTAGAGGCCTGGGGCATCATCTACTTCTCTCATTTTCTGCAGTAAGTCCACCATGCTAGCCAGGGTTGACACTGGAAACCACCATCATACGGGATCATTCTTACATCAGTAGCTTTGCAAATTCCTCAGCCCATATCATAGCCGGAGCTACAGAACTAGATTGGCCAACTTTGGGCACTGCTCAAAGCAGGCTTCACAGGAACATAGTCATGTTCATTTGTCAGCACCATATCTGGCTGCCTTTGGGTGCCCTGAGACAGTCAGGATACCAGGCCCATAATGTTCACCTTCTGGTTCTTCACAAAGGGCTGCCGTTCTCAAATTAAGTTGAAAAGCAGAGCAGAGGTACTTGCTGAACAGCCCTTCATATTCAGTCCTAGCACTCCCATAATGTTAGCCAAGGCCACTGTCAAGTAGCAAGACCATAGGGCTTATTCTTCAGCTGTGTTCAGAATGTCAAGAATATATATTTTTTAATATTTAATAGCAAGACTTTCAGCTTCTTGTAATTAAATGTAGTGACCATTTTTACTTCCAGGACATAAATAAGACAGACCTGGAGACGGATTGTTTCCCCAGTGAAGCCGCGGGTTTTCATCTTGTGGGCAGGACAGTGAGCAAAGAGGAGAGTTCAGGTGTGGAAAGAATGGAACTCAACTCCTCCTTCACGGTGCAGGATGTTCAGATGAACAGTCCTGAACATAGTGCCCTGGGCCAGCCAATCCCTGTGCAGGAGGCAGCAGCTCAGACATCTCGGTCAGGTAAGAGCTGTTCAGGTACAACAAAGCTTTGCTTGAAAATGAGCTTGGATTATGGCATAGATCATCGCAGATAATGTTGAGTGCTGGTTCCTACAGGTGAAAGCTGAAATTTGGACACCCACAGTAAATGCCTCATGAAACAGTCCATGGCATCACATTCTGCTTGTCCTCAGGAGATGAAAACCAGCCACAAATGCTAATCTGCACTAGGCACAGGGTCTTGCATTCTGTATTGTGTGGGACAGTGGGGGAGCCAGAAATCCTCTGCCCAGTTGTTAGTTCCTCCCAGCATGCCCAAAGCTAGCTCAGGCATCCTGTTTTTCTCCCCAGTGCCTCTTCCAACTGCTTTGGGTCACTGTCCCCCAAACCTTACAGGTCTCTGGGCCACCGTGGTATGCACCTATCATCCCACACTGGGCTGCCGCATTGTCCTGCAAACAGCAACTAAAACCAGCAGGGCTGCACTCGTGTCCTTGTGACATGTGCAGGTCTGACCTGTGTCCTCCACACAGTGCCCTGGGAGGACTGCATGTTTCCACTCCTCCCCTTGTCAGACTGCCTCACTATTTTTTTTGGTATTGGGAATTGACAACCAAAAAAATACAGTAATCAAAAACAAACAAGGGAATTGAACTCAGGACCTTGCTCTTGCCAGGCAGGTGATTATACCACTGAGCTATTTCTGGGTACTTTTAATGATTTCAGCATGAAAAAAAAAAATTTTTTTTGTACAAAACTACACTGAAGGTAAGGATAAGAATCTTACTGAAAATTTTGCATTAATAGCACAGAATGGACTATATGTCTTTGATGTGCAAAAGTTCGTCTTTCAAAGTTGTGTCCATTTCTATGAGAATAGTCTTTAAAGTTAAAAATGATTTTTTCTTGTTTTCCAGTGCTATCTGATACTGAAGCTCTCACTACTGAATACCGCCTTCTTGATTCAGTAAGTTTTCCAACTTAATTTGATATCCCTTAGTTGTCTAGATTGGTTTTATAAAGTGAATTACTATTTTTCAGTTTGTGTGAAGTTTAACATTTACATCATGTTATCTTTTTGCTTCCAATAACATTTGTTAATTCATTTTCTAAAAATGGAGAGTAGGTTTCTGTACTTACATACCCTAAAGTGCAATACGAGGTTTTTAAACGTGTTTTATGAGTATGTATTTGTCATCTAATGATCACATGGGCATTTGTATAATTAATTTATTGTAATTCGCTTTTCCTGTTCCCTCCAAGTCCTCCTTCTCTCCCCATTAATACAAGCTTTGTTGCCGTGTGTTCCTATCATAGAGCACTGTCTGCCCAGTGCTCCCCGGAAAGGTTCATTTTCCTGTCTGACTTGGGGATCAAGTCTGATGCTGCAGATCGACCGGGTACCCGGATGTCTGATACATGGCCTCAGTCAGAGCAGGAATTTCCCAGTGCCCCCAGAAAGCCCTACGGGAAGGCCTTGGCCTCACTCATCCACCCTTGCAGGGACTCCTGGCCACCTCCAGTGCCCTCGGTTATGTCTCCCTCATCTTTGTAGGTCCATTTCACTCCCACAAGGCCTAGCTGCCCTCCAACTCCCTGGAGCTCAGCGTCCCCACCTGCCTTGCACGGCCCTTCCCCAACCCCTTCCCACCTGTGGCTCCCAGGCACATGCTGGCCCCAGAGCTGTCCTGAGGAAGCCTGTCCTGGCCACATTGGGTGGCGCAGACTGGGGCGCTGTGTACACACTGCACCTGTTAATAGTGGGATGGCTGTGTGTGCTGTTCCTAAAATACAATTACAAATCCAGTTCGCTTAATAACTGTAAATTCCCACTAGCTGTCTGGCTCATGCCTGATACAGACCAAGCTGTGAATTCCTCCTGGGCTTGTGTTCTTCTTTTTCAGCTTTAGGCATGGAACTCAAGGCCTCATACTGAGCCCCAGCCCTTTTTTATTTTGAGACATCTGTTGTTGGTTTGTTTGTTTATTTAGTACAGGATCTCCATATGCAGCTCAGGCTTGTAGTGAGCCTCCTGTCTCAGTCTTCCCAGCACTAGGATTATAGGCATACTCTAAGCCTGGTTTTAGTGGCTGGCATGGCAGTGTGGCATGCGGTACCAGGATTTGAACCATGGTCCTTGCACTTGCCAGGCAAGCGTTTAGACCTTAGACTGCTGAGCTATCTCCCTAACCCTGGAGACACCTTACTAAGCCTCCTAGTTGCCTGAGCAGGCAGGTGGCCTCATACTTGCATCTCTCCTGCTGTCAGCCTCCTGGAGTGCTGCCTTGCAGGCCTGGACCACCCGCCCTGTTTAGGATTTAAATATTCAGATCCACCTGTCTGTCTAGGCCCAAGCTCTTCTTACTCAGCAGCATTACTGACCCTGGAGGAGAGCTTGGGCAGGAGCAGCTGCTGCTCACACACAGTCAAGGCCTCTGCCAGCTGGCATTCTGCACAGTCTAGGGTCTGTAAAGCTGCAACCTCCATGTGTAGACTGTCCCTTACGGCATTCCTCACCTCTCAGGCTGGTAGAGATTGCTACTGCTACTGCTGTTGCTGACTTGAGTCCTCAGTGACCCAGCCCTGTGAAAACAGGGCGACCCCAATGACCTTTGCCTCCCTCCACAGCCAGGTCCCACTTGCAGCGACGCCTTCACCCTTGCGGAATGGCGGAGGCGTTCGGAAAGGACCCGACTGGCCTCCTTCGGTGGGAATCTGATCACCTTCTCCCCTCTCCGGCCCTCAGCATTAGAACAGCCAGAAGAAGCCTTGTGAATTTAAAAATATGCCAGCGCCTGTCTCCCTGATATGTATTATGTTGGAACTCCAGAGGATGTGTAGTTTCATTAACTATTTGTCCCTTGTAGCCAGGGCCTGGTGTTTTAATGTGCAGTGATCATCCCAGTGGATTTTAGTCCTGATGCTTCTTGGGGGTGGGGCTTTGTACACTCAGCACACAGAATAAAAGGTAGACCTCATCCTGCTTTGTTAGCATGAAATGTGTGAGGCTAGTGCAAAGCATACTTACATGGAGTTTATTGACATTTCTTTATACTTTGACCAAAATATTTGCTTCCTTTTAACTCCTACACAAATGCACTGACTAGTAGGGTATGGTGCCGCACACCTGCAATCCCAGCTCTCGGTGGCTGAGGTGGGTGGATCATTGCTAAGTTCAAGACCAGCCTGGGCTAAGTGAGCTCAAGGCCAGCCTGAACTTCACAGTGAGACCCTGTCTCAAAAAGACAAAAAATAAAAAATAATAAAGAGGCCAAGTGGTGAGAAGCCCATTTGCTGCTTCCTTTTCATCTCATTTCGTTTGCCAACAGCTACTGTTTATCTTGAAGAGAATCCTCCGTTGCACTGTTCTGCAGGGCCTTAACTGTGGGATCAGAAAGCAAGGGGCCACCTGTACCCGAGCAGCAGGAGGCTAGCCTGGGGTCAGGGCCGTGCCAGTGTCTCTGGGGAGGGCCATGCTAGGAGCATGCTTACAGGTAACCTTTTAAGATGGGGGAATTTCAAACGAAACACCTGGACACTTCACTCTTCTCTCCACAGCCAGGCTGGGGCCCAAGGACAATGAGCTTCGTTCCCAGCCCTCCTCACTTCCATGCTGGGTCTCTAAATTGCCCCGAATGTGCAGTGCTCTTGTGTCAGTCTTCCAAGTAGCTGGGGACCACACCCAGCATACATCTACCTTTACTGTCAGGGTGTTTGAGATCAAATCCTTTTTTTTTTTTTTTTTTGCTATACTGGGGATTGAACTCGGGATCTTGCTCTTGCCAGGCAAGCACTTATTCTACTGAGCTATCTCTCTGGCCCAAGAAAACCCTTTTATGAATTATTTGTTTTATTTTTCTGGTGTCTCTTTGAGACAAGGTCTCACTGTGCAGGTCCTGCTGGCCTTGAGCTCACCTTGTAGCCCAGGCTGGCCTCAATCTCACAGCAATCCTCCTGCCTCAGCCTCCAAATGTTAGGATCATAGGCATGCCCCACCATGCCAGGCTTTCCAGCAAGTGAAAACAAGACACAGTGAAAACAAGCCTTTTCTGTTTTATCATTAACGACAGTAGTTGGTAGTTCTCTGTGCAAACAGTATTTATGTAATGTTACAGTAACCTTCTTTGTTTTTTTTTGGTGGAACCAGGGATTGAACTCAGCCCCTTGTATTTGCCAGGGAAATGCTTATTCCACTGAGCCATCTCCCCAGCCCCAGGATCCTGTATTTTTTAAAGTCTCCTCCTTTTTTTTTTTTTTTTTGTATTTTTTACAGAAGGACCTACAGGGTATTCAGGGTCTCACTACTAGACTGAGCTCATAGTGATCCACCTGTTTACAGCCCCCTAAGAGCTGAGATTACAGGCACACAGCATCATGCTCAGTCTCAAGTGCGTCTCAGTGTACCCCAGGGGCAGGGCTGGCACAGCAGGCCCTGGGTCAAACTTCCAGTCCCAGCACCTGTTTGCAGGCACTTTAATCCACTGAGCTATTTGGCCAGCCCTTAAAGTGCCTGTTTTATAGGCAAAGGAATCAGGCTTCAAATTTCAGTAATTTTAGATAAGCCAAGATATTTTTTCCCCCTCAAAGCAACACTGTTCCATTTCAACATGAATACAGGAGCAAATACATCTGAAAGTTAGGGTGCAGAATCTAGCTGCTGAAAAACATTGTTGTGATGCAGCCCTCAGCCACCACCTCTGCTCAGCGTCACCTGGATCTGGAGGCCCCTGGCTGACTTAGCCTGCAGCTCTCCCAGCCTCTGCCCAGTCCTGTCCCCCAAGTGCAGTGCCCGCAAGCTGCCTGCCCTTCCTTCTATTCTGCCTCCTGGGAAGCCGGAACATTAACTGGAGGTCCAGGTGCTCAGGAGACCGGGCTGTGGAGATGGCTCAGCGTACATGAAATGAGCTCTCCCATAGGCCTCTGCTGTAACCACAGCTTGCGCTGCAGTCGGCTCACCCTTGGCTCACTGGCCACAGGAGGGGTGGGAAGAATCTCCATGAGCCCTTTAAAAGCTACCTGTCTGACACTCCAGGTTTTCTTTCTACAGATCTGAAAATTTCATAACAACCAACACGTAGGAGATAGTCTCCCTGGTGTCAAGTCCTCATTGATACCAGAAGTAGAACTATAGAGATAAATTTTGGGTTAATGAGCAGTCAAATTCAGGCGTAGTGGCATGTGCCTATAATCCCAGCACTTGGGAGGCTGAGGCAGAAGGATCCTGGGAGTTCAATGCCAACCTGGGCTACAAATGAGACCTTGTCTCAAAACACAGGTTTGCTATGTGGTTAGTAGCAGCAGCTGCACGCCTGCCTGGTGTGGCTAAGTCGCCTGGCTGTATCAGGAGGCCCTCAGGGATCGGCCACAGCATCTGGGGCTGTGCAGGATGCGTGTTCCTTCAATGAAACCACCAGCAGACAGGAAATGCTGGGGCCAGCTTCCTGCTCACCTCATTACCTCCTCTCCTGGAGTGAGGAAGTCTCAGTGCTTTCTTTAAAGCGTCTCCTAATCATGGGGATACAAACCAGAGGATTTGGGGGTGCTTGATAATTACTTTTGGTGGGGGGAGGAGGTACCAGGAATTGAACACAGGGACTTTCCATGAAGCCACATCCTAACCTTTTTTTTTTTTTTGAGACTTGAGTCTAAGTTATCCAGCTTGGCCTCAGACTTTGGCTCCTCATGCCTCAGCCTCCTCGAGTGCCAGGATTACATGCGTGTGGTGCTGACTCCCGCTGCTTTCTCTTTCTCTAAGTGGGCTAGCAGCACAGGTTCCTTAGGCAGGATATTTAGGCAGCCCACCAGGAGTGTTAGCATTTCTTTCTCCCCTGCACACTAGTGAGCAAGCTGTTCTGATGAAATGACTGAGAGAGAAAGGTGACTTTGCATGACATTTATTAAATGATTGACTTACAAGAATATTGATACGTAAGTGTAAAACTCGCATGCAGTGAACCTGGAGCCTGTGAATGGGCAAGGTTTGGATTCGATCCTTTCTATGCAAGCATCTGCCTTCCCAGATTATATCATGGTGTAGGATGCGCTGGTGAGGTTTATGTCACCAGAAATCCCCAGTTTGTTGATGGCCATGAAGTTCCTCACCCGGTGGTTGTACTGCAGCAGGTGGGCATCATTGACTGCCACCTTGAAGTGGTCTGGTTCCACCAGCACCTGGATCTGCGGGGCACAAACACAGGGTCATGGCGGTAAGTGGTGCCCGTTGTCACTTCCCACGGCACCATACCTATATCATTTCTGTCCATTTGTAAGAGGGACCCGGGAGTGATGGCTGTCACCCAGCCCAGGGACGTTGAGGCAGGAAGACTCGTGAGTGCAAGGCCAGCCCAAACTGCACAGGAGACCCAGTCTCCACACAACATGCTTCAAGTGTGTGGGGCTTTAGAGCGATTCCCTGTGAGCAACAGTACAAGGGCCCTGGCTTACTTTGAACTGTTTGCCGATCTCAAAGGGGAAGGTCTGCTGCCGCTCTTCCCGGCCCCAGGCATTGTTCTGCTTGGTGTTGCACACGATGACCCGCCTGTTGTTCTCGTTGAAGCGTGGGTTGAAGTGGAAGGCCACATCATTCCCTTGCTTGAAGTCCAGGGCCAATCTGTAGGGACAAAAGACCACTTACAGAAGGGACTGCTGGAGTGGGCATTTCCCAGAGTCCATTGCATCACAACGCACAGCAGACACTGAATGGCAGCAAGTAAGGCAGGGTGGGTTCAAACCAGAAATAGAGGGGACACAATATCCTATATGGTATGGTGGGCATGCCTTTGATCCCAGCACTGAGGCTGAGGTGGGAGGATCTCCTACATAGTGAGACATCTCAAAAAAGAAAGAAAAAAAAAAAAAGCAGGGCCAAGGAGATAGCTCAGTGGCACAGTGCCTGCCTGTCAATTGCAAGATCTTGAGTTCAATTCCTGGTTCCAAAAAAGCCCAGGGCCTGGGAGATGGCTCAGTGGAATAAGCGCTTCCCTGACAAGTGCAAGGGCTTGAGTTCAATCCCTGGTTCCGCAAAAAAGAAAACCAGCTTGCATTACCAAACAAGTTTTCAGTGTACTACCATTGCCCCTGCCAGCCAGCACCGGAGAACTACCGCAGGCACAGGCACAGGCTCAGGCTCAGGCTGCATCTCCAGTGTTCCTGGCACTGAGTTTCCTACACAGTGACCTCAGGTGCAAGGGCTCTCCATGAATCAGCCTCACAGGAGGGAGACAGATCAAGCTGCGGGCCACAGGCAGAAGGGAATCCAGGGCCCCGCAAGTGTCTGCACGGCAGGCAGTGTGCAAAGTGGTAACTGCGACAGGGATGGAAGCTGGGGAGGAAAGAGTAGCTATGTGGTATATGTCATGGGGTAAGAAGCTGGGCCTCGGAAGGAAGTGGCCCTGGCGTGAGTCACCGGAGCTACTTGACAGGTCCCTGCAGGCGTTCCCAAGATGTAAGGGGTCTGTGCGCACTGCCGGGAGCCAGAGACCTACACTCAGTGCAGCCACAGCCAGCACAGGGGAGGCACAACGGGCGGCCTCAGGCCCTCCAAGCCCAGAAGTCAATCCCACCACAAGCAGACTGCCTGCCTCAGCCTCGAAGACAAAAATGACAAAGTGGCCGGGCGTGGTGGCGCATGCCTGTAATCCCAGCACTCGGGAGGCTGAGGCAGGAGGATTGTTGTCAGTTCGAGACCAGCCTGAGCTACAAAGTGAGCTCAAGGCCAGCCTGAACTGCACAATGAGACCCTATCTCAAAAAAGACAGAAAAAAAAAAAAAAAAAAAAATGACAAAGTGCATAGCAGGATGCAGAATATGGTACATCGCCATGTAGGCTGAGTTTGACTACTAGAAAAATTATGGAGGGACCCTTGTTGACAGTGGATCCTCTTATGGTAGAGCTGAGTCTGCCTGTGTAGTTTTAAAAATCCTTTTAAAATGCATAAGAAATCATTCTCTCTACATCAGCCAATCAACAAACATGGGGCTTCTTCAGGTACCCTCCTTACCTGTTGGCATTGTGCTTCACGGTGCCAATGATTGTTATGAGCATGCGCGGGACAACTCCGCCAGGCAGGGGCAGGTCGTAGGGCACAGTCTGTAAGAGGACAAGGATGGAATGTCAGCCTGGAACCCCATTTGCTTGGGAAAGTAAAAACAATGACGTTGCTGAAGCTCCATCCTGGCTGACAAATGAAAAAGCGACACAGCTCCAGGGTTTAGGTCACCTCACCCAGAGCCTGCAGAGATAAGGCTCCCCCTGTACAAATGATAACCAAGGATAAAGCCTCTAGAAAAGAAAGTGGGGCTGGGTATGGCTTTGCACGATTGTAATTCCAGCACTCAAAAGCTGAGGCAGGAGGATTGCTACGAGTTTGAAGGGGCTAGGGAGATAGCGGCTTGCCTGGCAAGTTCAAGGTTCTGAGTTCAATTCCTGGCATCCCACCAAAAAAAGGAAAATATGAGTTTGAGACCAGGCTGGGCTACATAGTGGGCTCAAGGTCAGCCTAAACTACAGTAAGATCCTGTCTCAGAAAGACAACAACGGAAAAGTGGGTCATGACAGTCCTAGCCCATCCACATGGACAGGACCTTGCCAGGGCTCACACTGTCCTAAGGACACCCTCCAGTCACAAGGCACTGAGTGGAGCCAGGATCCCCTCAGAATTGCGTTTCCCTTAGGAGTCCCTTACTAACATGAATTGTAACATGCATGAAAATTCAATCCTCAGGGCTAGGGAGATAGCTCAGTAGAATAAGTGCTTGCCTGGCAAGCACAAGGTCCTGAGTTCAATCCCCAGTACCACACACAAAAAAAGGCAATTCAATCATCAAGTCTCATAGTTTTTTCAAAAGCAGATGACCTGGCAAATAAATGCAAGGTCCTCAGTTTGATTCCCAGAGAAAATAAAAAGTAACTCAAGCCCCCTCCTCACTGCAGCCTTCACTAGATTCCTCCTGAAGCCGCTTTACCAATCTTTAGAAGCGACACTATTCTCCTTACACTGACAGTAAACCCAGCTCAATACAAGCTCAGGTTCTGTGATCGGACCAACATATACCTGTGACAAAGGCCCTGAGAAGCAGCTCTATGAGCAGGGTTCAAACCTAGGCTCCCTGAATGTTGGGCAAGGCTGTCCCCATCTTACCAGTGGTCCAGAGGGTGCACTGTAGGGGCTGGCACCAGGGTAGGCTCCAGGCACGGCACCGGGGTAGGCTCCAGGCGTGGCACCGGGGTAGGCTCCAGGCGCGGCACCGGGGTAGGCTCCTGGGCCTGCCTGGCCTGGATAGGCTCCTGGGGCCTGGCCTGGATAAGCTCCTGGGCCTGCCTGGCCCCCGGGAGGTGCCTGTCCAGGGTAAGCCCCAGGAGCAGGCTGCCCAGGGTAGGCACTACCAGGATAAGTAGCGCCTGGGTAGCCCCCTGCCCCAGGCTGGTTCCCCCAAGCTCCGGGCCACCCTTGAGGGTTTGGATGTCCAGATCCAGATAAAGCATCGTTGAGCTGGAAAGAGACAACAATCAGGGGATAGAAGGTGGACAAGGGGAAAAGCAGCACGCTCCACCTAAGTAGCCGCTGGAGAAACAGTGAATGCGTGAAATTCACATTTGCGACACCCCTGTCACACTTAGTAACAGTTTTGAGTTCCAAAGACTGAAATTAGATGTTGGAGCCAGGCGTAGCAGTGCACACCTGTAATCCCAGCACTTGAGAGGCTGAGGCAGGCAGATCACCTTGAGTTCCTGGCCAGCCTGGGCTCCATAATGAGTTCAAGGCCAGCCTAAACTGCATGGTGATAAGACCCAGTCTCAAAAAGCAAAACAGAAAATGAAGCTAGACCGTGGGCCCCTACACTGTGGGATTTTTCCTTCCGGCCTGAGCTGGCTCTGTTGCAACCAAAGGCTGCAAATTTCTTTTGGGTGCTGACCATACTCACATTGGGGTAGGTGAGAGGGCCGCTGTCAAGCAGGGCTGCAGCTGGCCCAGGGAGGCTGTGAGCCAGAAGGGAAGGGAAAAATGAGGCCCCAAGGGAAGATGGGACACACTCACCGAGAAGCCGTCTGCCATTTTCCTGAGGGGGGAAAGAGAGAGAGGGGTCACTGTAAGCTCCTAGGGGCTACCACTCCTGTCTGCACACATGCAGTAGTATTCAGAGAGCTCAGGCTGAGGGTCAGGGTCAGCAGGCTGAGCCCAGGACCTAAAACACTTCAAAGGGTCAGGGACATTGGGGGGGGGCAGGGCCACCCAGCCCAAAGCAACTCTGCTTACTCCAGCCTGCCTCCCGGACCCTGAAGGAAGAGTTGTGCTACTTTTATTCTATGTTTTGTTTTTTGTTGGTACCAGAAATCACACTCAGGAGCCAGCCAAATAGCTC
The DNA here is from genome assembly GCA_004027165.1 of Ctenomys sociabilis. Taxonomy (NCBI): domain Eukaryota; kingdom Metazoa; phylum Chordata; class Mammalia; order Rodentia; family Ctenomyidae; genus Ctenomys; species Ctenomys sociabilis. Next base: position 18,619 of record PVKA01030436.1, read on the forward strand.
AGATAAAGTGCCTACAAGCAAGCACAGGGGTCAGGGGTTCAATCCCAGGCCTGCCATGGCGGCCCCACCCCCAGGACACACTGAGAGGGAGACTGGGCATGGTGGCACTGTAATCCCAGCTCTTGGGAGGCTGTAAACAGGCAGATCACTATGAGTCCAATCTAGTAGTGAGACCATGAACACCCTATAGAAAGAAAGAATGAAAGAAAGAGAAAGAGAAAGAAAGAAGAGCTCTCTCCTTTTGGATGTCAGTGGGAATCAACCTTGAACCTCAAGATGGGCAAAGAGCTCTGTGCCTTTGGCTTCCTCCCACTTTTTCCACTTCTGGGCAACACACTGCAAACCTGGCAACAGCTCAGGAAGAGTATCAACATCTCCTTTTTTTTTTTTAGCTTCCTGCATTCTGATTGCAGATGTGGGCCACCACGCCCAGCCCCACCCAGTGGGCCTGTTCTCTGCCTGTCTTGTGTCACTTCAGGTGTAGTACCGGTGGCAGGCCACTGTCCTGTGCAGTTTGGTGGTGTCCCTAGCTTGCCCCTCTCATATGAGAAGCACAGCAACTAACGACAACCCCAGATATCCTCACGCATGCGCCCTGCTGCCGTCCCTGCACATTGGTGCGGTGCTGAGACCTCAGGAAATGCCTCTGCCCAGGTCAGCAAATCCTGACCAGGCAGCTCCAACCCCTCATGCCAGCTGCCTGTTGGCCCAGGTGTGCTGACTTGTGGCACATGCCTGTATTACCAGCACTCAGGAAGCTGAGACAGGAAACCCCCAGAGTTTGAGACTGGCCTGGGCCACACAGTGATCCCAGGACCAGCCTGGACTACAGGACTGGACTTTGTCTCAAATACTAAACTAAACCAAAATCCTGCACTTTGACATTTCCAAATACCATCCTTTGAAAGTTTTCCTCATTGAGAAATTAGGTCTCTGGCTTATTCTTGTCGAACTTCACAGTATACTGACACAGTAAGAAAATTTTAAAACATGAGATCTTGTTTTTCTCCAGAAACTGAGTGACTCACTCAGTAGACAGGATGCTATTCTGCATGCCCATTTTGCTATTTATAACCACATTTTACCCAAGGCTGTGTACTTTTGCACAAATTGGGCGTGGATTTCTTGGAGTACATCAACTGCCAACCATGAAATCTGTTTTTGTGTGTTTCTTCTTCTTTGAGACAGCGTCTCACTATGTAGCTCAGGCTGACCTTGAATTCAGTCACCCAGGCTGGCCTCAAACTCGAGATGATCCTCCTGCCTCAGCTCCCCACATGCTGAGACTCCAGCTGTGCAGCATCATGCCAGGCTTGAGATTACTTTTTATAACCTGTACTTTTTTTCATGTCCAGGTTAGCAGCCTCAGCACCTTGGGCCGGGAGATCTACTCACATAAATATCATCTTTACTTGCCTGCGTGGTTTTGTTTTTCCTTTTGGTACTGGGGAATGAACTCAGGACCTTATGCTTGCCAGGCAGGTACTTATGCCATTGAGCTACATCCTTTTTTTTTAAGATGGAGTTTACAAGACTGGGCATGGTGGCACATGCCTATAATCCCAGGTCTTGGGAGGCTGTAAACAGGCGGCTCACTACAAGTTGGATCTAGTAGTGAGACCCTGAACACCCTGTAGACCCTTCCCTAAAATACGGGGTGGGGGTGGAGTTTACAAAGACACAATGAAATGAAAAATCTTTCCCCTGTACAGATAGTACAGAAGTGAACTCCAGACTGGTTCTTCCAGAATCAGAGAATTTTGAAAAGCCAGAAAACAAAGGAAAGGCGGAAAGCCTAGGTGTGATGGGGGACACCTTTCATCCCAGCACTGGGGAGGCTGAGGGAGGAAGATTGCTGCGAGTTTGAGACCAGCCTGGGCTACAAAGTAAGCTCCAGGCCAGTCTGAACTGTATAATGAGACCTTGTCTCAAAAAGACAGAAAAAAAAAGGGGGGGGGGGTGAGTTGGGTGAATAAGGAATATACTTCCTGGATCTGCACTGTCAAGAGGTTTCTCCTTGTGGTTCTAGACAAAGGGATCCGACTGTGCACAGCGGGGCAGGCAGGCCAGGGCAGCTGTCCCTTTAGTGCCAGTGGTCTGAGCCACACTCTTCCTTCTCCGCCCACCTAGCAATAAACCCAGCTGGGCACCTGGGCTCCACTCCTGTGAAATCCCTGCTCATAAATGGCTCAGCCTTGGGGTGTTTCCTAGGCCCTGGGAGCCCTCACATTCCTCACCTAGAACCAGATTGGCTGGGCTCCCTCCTGCCGAGCAGAGAAAGACAGACAGATGCCAAGCAGGCTGGGAGAAAGGAGGCAAGCTCTCCTAGGACTTCCCCCTCCCCTCCCACCCCCTCCACCCTCCCCACCCCTTCCCTTCCTGTGCTCCGCAGCAACAGAAGCAAGAGCAGCCTGCGGAGCAAAGTCATGCTATGTTTCCATTTGCCCAGTTTCTCCTCTGGAAAAACCCGGAGCAGTCAGAGAAACTGTGAGCCTCAGCCCGCTGCGAGCTGGAAGCCAGCAGGACCGGGCCCGGGAGTGTGCAGCTGCCCGCGAAGAACAGAGTCAGAACTGCCCAGGCACCCGTTGCTGGGAGTGCCTTCCCGGAGTCTGAGATTTTTTTTTTTTTTTGCGGAACCGGGGATTGAACTCAGGCCCTTGCTCTTGCCAGGCAAGCACTTATTCTACTAAACTGTCTCCCCAGCCCCCCTGAGTCTCAGGTCTGAAAAGCCACGGTCCCCAAGAGATTCGCACACAAGACCTGCTGCAGTGAGAGGCTAGAGCCTCGCTGGTGGGGCAAGTGGTTTCCTCGGGGATTCCCCAAGACAGCAAAGGCGCTGTTGGAGTCTAGCAATCACCTGTGCAACGCAGAAAACTGTCCGGGACCTTTCTGTGTTTGGCAAGGATACTAAAACACTTCGGGGGGGGGGGGGGCACTCCGCCAAGCACCCTCCGCCTTTATTGCCTAGGGTTCCAGGCCTCCACAGGGCCTGGAGCCTCCTGCCTGGAGCCTCCGGCCTTGGAGTGAAAAACCCTACCGGGAAAGGACTAGAGTTTTCTTGAAAGGAGCGGACTGGCCCAGTGTGGGGGTGCACATCTGTAATCCAGGCTACCTCCGGAGGCCGAGGCAGGAGGATTATAGGGGAGCCCAGCCTGGACAACCTCATGAGACCCTGTCGCAGTATGAAAAGGAAAACAGGAAAATAAATGGACGTTGTTGGTACAGAAAGTAAAGTTTGCTCGCTCTTTTTTTTTTTTTTTTTTTCTTTTCTTTCTGAGACAGGGTAAGTTTGCTAGCTCTTTTTTTTTCTTTTCTTTCTGAGACAGGGTCTTGCTTGCAACTCAGGCTGGCCAACAGTAGTTCTGCTTCAACCTCCGGAGTGCATTACAGGCATGTCTCTCTCTCTCTCTCTCTCTCTCTCTCTCTCTCTCTCTCTCTCTCTCTCTCTCTCTCTCTCCCTCCCTCCCTCTCTTTTCTCTCTTATTTTTGTGGTACTGGGGATTGAACTCAGGATCTTGTGCTTGCCAGGCAGGCACTTATTCTACTGAGCTAACTACCCGGCCCCATGCATTCATTACTAAACTTCGCCACAGAAGCAGTTGCCAGCACGGAGTTCACAAGAAGGCGAGTCTCGAGGGGTTCAACCCATCCCTAGGATTTCCCCGGATTCTCCAAGCTGGCTCCGTCCCGCAGGCACAAGGGCCCCGAGACCTGAAGCCCAACACCCGGGTCACTTTCCAGCGTGGACCAGGGCTGTCCCCGACCCCGGGAGTTGTGTCCAGAGCTGGATCCCAGCCCGGCCACACTCACTGCCCCCAGTATGGGGACCGCAAGTTCCCTCTTTGCGGCCATGGGGGCGAGGGAGTCGCAGGGTCCCCACCGCCGGACCGGGACGCAGGCTCCGGAGGGTCGGGGTCGGACCTGACTCCAGAAACCCAGGCCGGCCCCACTCACCCGCTGCTGCGCTGCTGCTGTTCTGCCGGGGATGGTGCGGGCGCAGCCGGTGGGGCGCTCAAGTACAGGGCCCAGCACCCTCCCCGAGGAGGCACCGGCTCCACCCGGCCACGCCCAGGGACGCGCTGGGGACAGCGGACAGCGCCCGCCCACGCCCAGGAGGCGGGCCGGCCCTGCGGAGTCTGCGCCCAGCGCTCCAGGCTGCCTCGCTCGGCCTCTGGCGTTGGGACCCCCTCTGCCTTGCCCTCCGTCCAGATCACCGGACCCGGTCCTGCCCTTGCCCCTGCCCCTGCCCCTGCTTCTGCCCCAACACCGGTGCTGACTGACTGTAAAAACACGGGGGTTCTTCAGTATCTTCCTCCCTGGCTTCCCCGGTATGTGTAGGGAGGGAGCTCAGAAACGCATAGTAGGTTCTCAAGAGGTGTTTGTTGAATGAATGAATGAATGAATGAATGAATGAATGAATGAATGAATGAATGAATGAATGAAACTACTTTCCAGGAAATTTTTTCTAAGACTCTGAGGATTGGGATTCCCAAGGAGATCCTGTCTCAAAAAAGGAAAAATGAGCCGGGCGTGGTGGCGCATGCCTGTAATCCCAGCACTAGGGAGGCTGAGGCAGAAGGATTGTTGTGAGTTCGAGACCAGCCTGAGCCACAAAGTGAGCTTAAGGCCAGCCTGAACTGCACAGTGAGACCCTGTCTCAAAAAAGACAAAAAAAAAAAAAAAAAAAAAGGAAAAATGGGGTGGAGGGAACGATAACTCAGCTGTTTAAGCCCTGCCTGGCAAGTGCAAGGACCAGGGTTCCTTCCCCTGTACTGCATGCAGTGCTGGACTTGCACTGAGCTGGTCACTGAGATCTGGTCCGGTGGTGCACATCTGTAATCCCAGCGATTGGGGAAACTGAGGCAGGAGGATCACTACGAATCCAAGATGTATAGCAAGACCCTGTACCAAATAAATAGGTAGATAGATAGATTCCTTTAAAAGAAGAAAAGATTGAAGGAAAGTCCTGCAAAACAGGGAACCTTAAACTCTGAATACCTTCGTTAGAGTCAGGAACTGGAACAGAGTGTGATTGTGCCAAGGGCTGCGACAAGGGGCCGTGCCCGCTGGACAGCTGGCATTGATTAGATGCATTTAGCTGGGCCAAAACCAAGTGAAGTCGTTAGGCAGTCATGGTGGCCCCAAATGGGACCAGGAGGGACATCAAGGCCCCCGCGACTGGAGAAAGAAGGAGTCTCCGACACCCTTGGAGCAAAGGGGGCTGGAGGAGGAAGCCCTCCAGGGGACTTAGTGCTGCCCCCTCCCTCCCGCATGTAGCAGCCGGGACCAACTCTCACCCCCCTGCCAGCTGTCCTTTCTGCAATGGCACCTGCCACCTCCGGGGCAGCCCCATGACCTGTTTGTCCACTGAGTGCCCACTTCTGGCTCCCCAGCCCCCTCGCCCCACAGCCAGCGTCTAAGTGAGCCCTGCAGGCATGGAGCTCACCACTCACCAAGCTCTTGCCCCTGCTTAGCTACTCAAAGACATGGGGCTGAAGGGACAGCACCCACCAGACAGGCACAGGGCTCTGGCTCAAACAAAACATATAACAAAGGGAGAATTCAATAGCAGAAGCAAAACCGGAGCCAAGCAGACACCACTCAGGGTCCGTCCCCTGGAGCTGGCTGGGTCCCACCTGGAAGTCATTCCAAGAGAAGCAGCCCTCAGCCCAGGAAGGCCACAGCCAACCTCCTGGGGAAATGCGAATTAGCCACATTCTGCTTTTACTTGGCCTGCAGATTGGGTGAAAAGAAATGGGTTTTGCTCAAGTTCTCACCACAGGGTGGGGGTTTTGGGAGGCCATGTACTGGGGGAGACACAGCCCTCCTGCTCCAGATGGGTGGCCTTAGGGGACAGCCCCAACACATGGCCCATGTCCTTTGCACCTTGCGTGAACGTGGTGAGAAGCCACCCAGGGTCATCACCAACCACGGAATCGGGCAGCCCCAGACCATGAGAAAGGAAGTCTCTATGCCCAAGCCCCCACCTAGTGCTATTACAGCAGCTGCTGGGCTAAGGTTGGGAAAGGGCTCCACCTCCCCAAGCCCTCGTGCCTGTGTATGGACTCCAGGGTGCTGACTGTATAACCTAGAAATACAAAGCACCCTTGTAGGAATTGCTCGTGTGGAGAACACACTAGGTATAGTCTGGTTCCAGCAGGACTCCAGCACTCACTGAAATAGCCAATTATTTAATAATGAAAAGATAGGGAAGCTAGGTGTGGTAGCACACACCTGTCATCACAGCACTCTTTGAGGCTGAGGCAGGAGGGTCACAAGTTTGAGTCCAGTCCGAGCAATTTAGCCATTTAGTGAGACCCAGCCTCAAAATTCAAATCTGAAGGGGGAGGGGGACTGAGGCTATAGCCTGTGCACCACCCCTGGGGTCAATGATTACCCTGTGGGTCCAGAAGTTCTGCCCACGGATGCCCTTTTGTCTCCCAAGAAAGCACCATAAACTGTCAGACAGTGAGTCATGAGGTCCCGTGGCTGGGTGGTGCCCTCGCAGGGCTGGGCTCTGCTCCTGCACTGGCCAAACAGGGCTGAGTCACACCCGCCTTTCTCTCTGTCCTAAAGACCCTCCACTTGCTCATACAAGGTGCTTCCTGGGGCCTCTGCCACACCCCTGGCCCTGGCCATCAGATTCCATGCTGGGCACAGCTGGCAGCAGGCTCCTCTGAGGCAGGGTGTGGCTGGGATTTATGGTGTATACACATGCAGTAAATGGCTCATTGCACCCAACCCCAAGCCCATATTCATAAGTCAAAGGCAATCTTGTGGGATCAATGCAAGGACTTGGGCTAAGGTCCACATGTGGGTCCCCAGCGCCCACAGGCTGCTCTCCTGACGCAGCCCTTGGAGCAGGAGAGGGAGGAGGGACTGAGCAAGCAGGGTGCACAGAAGAAGGAGATGAAGAGAAAAGGGAAAGTGAAGAGTGAGGAAAAAGGAAGGAAGCTGGAGGAAGCTATCCCTCCTAAGTGTCCGTCCTACCCAAGGGTTAAAGACTTCTTATACGGGATACCAACACACCCCCTTTTATAGCAGCTGGACTCAGAAAAGCTAAATCTTAGAGGAGAGCCTATCTGTCCCTCCACAGATGCATGGATAAGAAAATGTATTTACACACAATGGAGTACTACTCTGCCGTGAAGAAGGGCCAACTTCAGTCACTGGTAGGAATGGCCACACCTCAGGCCCATGTCATGTGAAGCAGATGAGCCCAGTGAGCTTAAATGGCACGTGGTTTCTCTTAGTGCGAATACCAAAGCATAAATAATTTAAAGAGCAAAATGAAATGTAGATAGCAGGGCATGGTGGTGCTCATCTGTAATCCCTGGCACTCTGGAGGCTGAGGCAGGAGGATCGCTGTGACTTTGAGACCAACCTGGGCTACAAAGTGAATTCAGAACCAGCCTGAACTGCATAACAAAACTCCATCTAGAAAAAATAAATACATAACAGGAAAAGGGGGGAACAGGATCTAGGGAAGGGGGAGAAGGAGGAGAACTGAGGGAGCTCGGCATGCATGCCAGCTCCATGACAGCGAGGCATTATGTATCAAAGCTGTGTATTCACTGAAAAAAGAAGTTGGTAGAAAAAGAATTTTTAAAAATTAAAATTAATAGACTGGCCAGATAGCTCAGTGGACTGAAGTACCTGCTTAGGCAGGGCAGGGTCTGGGTTTGGTCCCTGGAATGCTGCACCGGCCCACCCCCCAGGGTGTGCTGAGATGGCGATTGAGCCTGGGCTTGGTAGTTTGCTCCTGTAATCCCACTGCTTGGGAGGCTGAACAACAGGGAGGCTCACTAGGAGTTCAATCTGTGTAGTGAGACCCTGTAGACCCTGTACATTAAAAAAAAAAATGAAATTTGAAAATTTAGACTTTTTGTTTTTTTTTTTCGAGACACGGGCTCTTGTGTCACAACTCAGGTTATTCTCAAACACTGTAGTCCCCAGCCTCGGCCTCCCCAGTGCTAGGACAGTGAGTATGTGCCACCACTCCGGCTCCTGGAGTCCTATTTTGACAGCAAAATAATTGCCAAAGAAGGCCAGGACGAACAGGGAGATGGTGTGTATCTAAAAAGAAAGCGAGGAGCCGGGCGTGGTGGTGCATGCCTGTAATTCCAGCACTGGGGAGGCTGAGGCAGGAGGATTGTTGTGAGTTCGAGACCAGCCTGAGCTACAAAGTGAGCTTAAGGCCAGTCTGAACTGCATAGTGAGACCCTGTCTCAAAAAGACAAAAAAAGACAAAAAATAAATAAATAAATAAATAAATAAAAAATAAAAAGAAAGCGAGGGGCCAGGGAGTTAGCTCACTAGAATAAGTGCTTGTCTGGCAAGCGCAAGGTCCTGAGTTCAATTCTCAGTACTGAAAAAAAAAAAAAAATTAAAATAAGAGAGAAAGAAAAACTCCAGCCAGAAAGGAGAAGGGAAATTGCCCCAAAACACACTGTGTTGGCCAAGTTAAGAAGAGTGGGCTCAGGTGAGCTGACGCTTTGCGATCGATGAAGAAAGCCAGGCTGAGCATGGTGGCGTACACCTGTGCTTCCAGCGCTCCAGAGGCTGAGGCAGGAGAATTGCTGTGCGTTCAAGGCCAGCTTGGGCTACGTAGCCAGACTCTGTCTCGCTCCTTTTCCCCCTTCTCCCCCCCCCCCCAATGTAGACAAGAAGAGTGGAAAAAGGCAGTTGGTCGGTCC
>PVKA01030437.1:0-10046 GCA_004027165.1 Ctenomys sociabilis
ATGTGGTGCCAGGGATCAAACACCAGTCCCTGCACTTGCCTAAGCAGGCACTTAATCTGCTGAGCTATCTTGCTGGCCCTAATTAAGGAATTATTATATTTTCCAAGAATGTCTAAGTATTCTTTAATTATATTTCTTAGCCAATTAGAGGAGAGAATCAGAATTTGGGGCCCAGCAAATAGTATTTTTTTAAGCTTTCTAACCTGGAAAACAAATTCAAAACCATGAGCTAAGAGTGTTGAAAAGTTCTGATTTCCTCTACTCAAACATGATCAAGCTGGGGAGACAGCTCAGTGGGATAAGCAACTGCAAGGCAATCACAAGGTCTTGAGTTTAATCTCTGACCAAAAAAATGAAGAAAATCTGCATCATCAGTAACATATATTCATACCAAGAAGATAGACATATTCTCCTTTTTATCCTTCTCTTCCTCCTTCTCCTTTTCTTCCTCCTTCTCCTTATCCTTTTAGGATCCCTTGGATCACAAGTCTAGAACCTCCTTTGACTTTTGGAGCAGTTTTCCACTCTAAAGTAAAATAAAATAAAATAAAATGTTAGAATAACATCTATAAAAATGTGTTTTAAAATAATAATAGTTTTATAAATTTAAATGGTTTAGAAGTCTTTTTTATGGGCACCTCAAATTTTATCTCCTGTTTGGCATGAGATTCTTTAAATTCAGTAGGTCTTTCAGACATAATTCTAGCATCACTGCTGTCTGAAAAGCTCAATATCATAACAAAATGAGCTTGGTAGCAAATAATTTGTTTTTAGCCTAGAGGTTATAACCCAATTTGATCACTCAGTTTCTTTGTCTTGTTCTAGAATTTCTCTATCGTCTTGAGGAAATTACTTTTTTTCAAGGACAGTCTCTCATATCACACATTTGTTTAACTAGAAATATTTCCAAAAGCCAAAGTGGGTCCTTTGACAGCTGCCAGACAGAAAACTCTGAAAGATCTATGTTGTATTCTTGTGTTTTGGAAAGTGCAGGAGGGAGTCTTAGGGGGGTACACCTAGCAGCCAAAATGATCACAAGATTACTTGTAAGTATTTTAAGACTGAGCAAACACTTGTAAATGCTCAATTCTATTATTAATTTAAGAAAGCACCAACTCTTTATGACAAATTTAAATCACTTTTGATTTGATGCTCCAAATAAAATTTGCCTGCTCCTTTAAATCACAAACTACATAGCACATTCTTGTAATAGGAAAGTAGCACAACACTTATCTCTCATTTTTCTTTTGTGGCAGGTGCACACACTAACTGTCATGATTTTTCTTAAATGAGTTTCTCCACAGTTGCACTCATCTTGTCTCACCCCAGAAGCTGGGGCTTAACCAACTCTCCTTGCAAGTGTTTCACGTCTGCACATACAACCAATCAATGACATAAAATATTTGAAGAAACTTACATACAACATACCTCTGATTGTTTCTTGTTGATTTTCTGAAAAGAATACAACAACTATTTGCTTGGCATTGTGTTAGGTACTGTTAGTAATATAGCTTTGTGCAGGGACAGTATTACAGCCAATGAGGTCTATCCAAGGTGTGATTATTGCTAATATAAGTAATCTCATGGTTATTTAAAGTATATAAGAGAATTTGTATAGGTTATATACAAATATTATCCCATTTTATATGAGGGTTTTGAACATGCAAAAAGTTGGGTACCCATGAGTGTCCCAGAAGCAATCCCCTTGAAGATGTCAAGGGCATCAGTTTTCTATTGCTGCTTCCAGTAATTATCATCAACTTAGTGACTTAAAACAATATAATTGTATTTTGATATAGTTCTGGGTATCAGAAGTCCAAGTGACTCTTCTGGGGCCAAAATCAAGGGCTTATCAGAACCATGTTTCTTTTAGAAGAGCCAAGGAATGAGCTATTCCAGCTTGTAGGGGCCACCTGCTTCCCCCATCTCAGTGTTTCCTCTTCTGTCCTCAAAGAACCTCTATCCAACTTCTTCCATCATTCCATCCCACTCTTCTACCTTTGACTCTCCTGCATTCCTCTTATAAAGGCCCTCATGATTACACTGGATATATTGAGATGGTTCAGAAAAATCTCTCCATGTTAAGATTATCTACCCAATCACATTGACAAAGTCCCTTTTGGCCTAAGTTACACATTTACTGCTTTTAAGGTTTAAGTTAGGGGAACCTTAGTTGTGGGTGCAGCATTATTCTGTCAGCTATATGTCTTGAAGCTTCCTAGCTAAACACTACTCTGATCATTTTACCTTCCACTGCCAAAATGTGCAGATTTGAATAGTGCTCCCAACCAAAAATATCTCACAATCTCTCAGAACCTGACTGTGGCCTTTTGTTGTTTTTTGTTTGTCAGTTGGTTGGTTGGTTGGTTTTGAGGGGCTTTTTTGACATAGAATCTTTGTACAGTGCATTTAATAAATTAAGATGAGCCATACTGAGTTAGGGCAGTCCCTAAGACCGATGTCATGGTGATTCCATAAGAGGCGACTTAGCCATATACATATATAACCTCTAAATAGATTATAGAGTAATGCATCTGTAAGCCAAGAGTGTGTGGAGTAACAGGAATTCTAAAAGCTAGAAAAAAGGAACAATTCTTTTCTGGAAAGTTCAAAGGAAGGGCAGCTCTACTGACACTGTATTGCAGACTTTTAGCTTTTCAAACTGGGGGAAAATAAATTTCTGTTGTCTTAAGCTGCCTGTTTGTGGTATTTTGTTACAGCAACCTTAGGAGACACTGTAATTTGCTCATGTTCCAGACTTTACATGGGGACATTTTGCCCGACCAACTTACCAACCTCTAAAAGCTTTCTTTGTTTCATTTATAACATACAAGGCTCTTTGTAGATTACTGGCTCTATGCCCAGGGCTTCTCCAGTGGAGGACCTCAGAATGTCTTCTAGCCTGTGAGAAATCAAAGAGCAGTCTAAATCAGGGATTGGCAACAGTTCACAATAGATAGTAGTTTAAGCTTTCTTAGCCTAAAAGCAAAATATACAGTTAGTTATAAAGGAAGAAAACAAATTTTCACATATTTTTCCTAACAAAATTCAAAATATAATATTAATTGATAATATTACATTTAATGCAAATGTAATACAATTTACAAATTAATACAATTTTCTTAATAGAGGTATAATAATGAGAAAAATTGAATTTTTGGAGTGATAACATTTCATTTATTTAGAATTAAAATGCAATATACCTATCACTATCACTGATCAATAATGTTCATCTATTAATGCAGATCTATAATGAGATTTTTATCACATTAAATGTTCCAATTCAAAGGCAAACAGTTCATTTTTGAGAATGTCTTTTCCAACGGGTAAATACTACCTTGTACTGATAAAATTTATGAGCATTATGGTTTTACTCAGTCATATCATTTAAAAGTCTTTTACAGAATTCTGTTAAGCTCTTCTCTTGATACTTGTCTTTTAGTATATCATTACATTGCAGATTAATCACTTCTATTTCAAGATTAGGTGAGAACTCATTAATTACTCATTTAAAAGGATTTTGAAATATTGACATTTCCTTGCAACAGAATTTACATCTGTCTCAAGATCCATAAAAAGCACTGTTGAAACTCAAGTTTGAGTTCAGAAAAATATATATGTTATGCTGAAAATTTGTATGGAAAGATGCATGAAATGAGATTTCTTCTTGTTAGATCTTTTACTGGCATTGGACATGAATAAGGCAGATTGATATTCAAATGATGTCAATGTTGAAATGACTTTGCCTCAGTGTAAGTGTTTCCTCTGAGCACCATTGGTCATGTAGTGCTAGGTGGAATTCGTCAAGACGCTGTATTAAGTTTGTAGCAAAAACTAATTTCCAAAACCATTCAAGGTTCGGTAAGTATGGATGAGGACAGTATTCATTTAAAATTCTGTCTTAGTCCAAAGCTCAAAAAATCACAGTAAAACTTTACCATACGTGACCCTGTGAGATGCTAGAGTTAGGATATTTAGCTTTTCTTTCAGACAAAAATTCACAGAACTCTGCTTATATCCATGAGAGAAAACAAGCTCACTGTAAAAACTATTAGATCAGTGCTACATTCTAGATCCAAATATTTTCTGTAAAAAAAAGAAACACTGCTGTTGAATAATACAGTAAATAATCGCAGACTTTGTCTTACATTTTCTCCAGCTTTGTAAATTTACCCAAGTAAGGCCATTTCCTGTTCCACACATTTTTCCACTACTGTCAAATACAACAGTCTCCTCTTCACATTGTACTGAATCAGATTTTTTGAACATATTCTTGTCTCTGTTGTTACATGCAGGCTACTTAAAGAAGCCATTTTTTATCCATTTCCAAATTGGCGCTTTTTCTTGAGTAAATAACAACTGAGCACTATTGGCAATATTGAGTAGGTGATCAAGAACCAAAGAAAATTGCTCCAACTTACTTGCTTCATCTTTAAATTATTATGAATGTTACTTACTATATGCTTAACTCTCTGGGCAACTGTTCTCACTGAAAAACTAAAAGTCTCAGCAAGTTTATTTTCTCCAGACACACCTCTTTGTGTGCTGTAATAAATCACAGGTTAAAAAAAAAACTTTTCATGTTTAGCTAAAAAAATGAGCCAATCAGAAACTCTCTTTCTGTCTCTCTCTCTCTCTCTCTACTTGAAAAATTTTAGATGATTAATTTTGCTATATTGACGTATAGTGCTGTACTTCTATTTTAAAAGCACAACTCTAGTATTACAGCATAATAAGAAAAGTACTTTGCTATGTAATTCTATAACAACAAAATCCACCATCCACTAGGTCTTAGAGGTATAATATTCAAAGTTTAAAGGGCCAACCAGATAGCTCAGTGGACTAAAGTGCCTTCTGCTAGGCAGAGTGCAGGGGCCAGACAGTACAATTCCCAGCATGCTGTGCTAGTCCAGCCACGGGGGTGGTGGTTTATGCCATTAATACCAGCACTTGGGAAGCTAAAAACAGATAACTGCTATGAGTCTGATCTATATAGTGAGACCCTGTACTAAATATATTTTTTTTAAAGACAAAGTTTAGTCTTTCTTTTCTTTCAGGGCCTGAAAAGTTTTTACTGTTTGAATAAGTACATAAGAAATTAAAGGGAGAGAAACAAGGAAAAAAAGAAGAGGTGAAAGAAAGAATGAAAGAGGGAGAGAAAATTCAGAAAAGGGTGATAAAGGAAAGGGAGAGGGGGTATAATGGAGCATTCCATCTAAGATTCAACCTGTGGTTCAACTCTAGCTGCATTTCTGCAGCTTGTGGCATGCACACTACTGTTACTTGATGCATTCAAATCTATTTTTCTACAGGATGAATCTAATTTATTTTATTTAAACTCTGCTTTTATTGCTTACTAGTTGTTTCTTTTTTGTTTTGTTTTACATAATTTTATTGAGAAATAAATAGCAATGAGACAGATTCAAAACCTATTAGTAGGAAGTAAATAATTAATACATTGCATATTATTGTTTTAGTGGTTATCCATTGTACAAGATGAAAACATGATATTCTGTCCAAACACTACTAGAAAAAATCTTTCTATTCATATAAAAGCAGTGTTTGGAGCCATAGTGTGTGTCATTATCTAGGATTCACACATCCAAAGCTTCTTTTTTGACCCATAGATAGACTAAAACATACATATCCTGCAATAGTCCCTGAGCCTTCCTATTCCCATTAATGGCTCTTTTATAAGTTTTAAGAAAATACTAGTTGTTGTCTGTGTTGGGAGCAAGAAGAGGGTCTGACCACTAAAGGGTGGCCCCAGGGCCACCCTTTATGCCTTCACAAGGGACCCATATATGCCTTCATAGTGATGATGGCTATAAGAATCTTGCATTTGTCAAAATTCATATAACTTTGTACTAAAAGAATGGGCAGTCATCAGCATACATTCCAAACATTAGTAGTAAAAATATCAAAGCATGATGGCTTTTGGTTTTAGCTTTAACATGTGAAGAATTTATAAATCATCTAACCTCACAAGTAAGATAAAAGTCTTTTAAAACTAAAAGCCAATGACTTTTAGAAGATGCATCAGAAAATTGATGTCACATGGAAAATTGCTACTCTAGAAACTGCATAGACAGGAAAGTGCAGAGGATCATGGTTGTTATCAGGTTATTGAGACCAGAAGCCAATGGAGCTGGTCAGTGTAGAAACACTGAAACCATAATGCATGAATTCCTAGAGACTTAGTATGGGGTAATTTGAGAGTGAAAGACTTGAGGAGCTGGTCTTAGAGGAGAATTCTACTTATTTATGAAAAAATAAAAAAATAATATATATATATATATATATATATATATATATATATATATATATATATATATACACAAGAACCTTACTACATTCTCAAAAATTGGAGAAAAACATTCTTCTCACACTTCTAGCAAAGGGAGAGAAAAGTACAGACTTTGAAACAAACCCAGAGTATCTCTCTAACAAGGGGTTTTCCTCAAGGGAGCACTACAAGAATCTTGTCCAACCCAGGAGGAACCCAGCTAACAACTCCAGCCACTTACATAAGGGAGAGAAAAAATGGCCAATGGGTGTTACCAAAAGTTGTAATGCAGTGTATCAGAGCTTCATCTCTCCAACAAATCACCACATACAAACATCAAAAGAACTCCAGTATAAGAATAGATGACAATGGAGAAGGATGCAAGTTACATGCCCTGTTTAGGAAAGATGTCTTAGGGAAACCCAAAGACAAAAAAAGGATGGATAAACAGAAGGAAGCTGAGGCATTTGACACTAACAACTATATGAGAATTAAACAAAGCTCATCTCAGTCAGACTAACACAAAACCTCACAGCAAAGCCTCATTATATCCTGCCAACTGACTTCCAACATCAACAAGATACAAGGCCAGGAAAAAATAGCCTACCTAGACAAAGAAAGCATCAAAACCAGGTGCAGACATGACCCAGATTTTAGAATTATCAGAAACTAAGAGAAGTATAAAGTGAACTATTTACTGTACAGAAGAAGGGGAAAATACCAAACTAGTTCTAGTTTGGTATTTTTCCCCTTCTTCTGTACAGTAAATAGTTAGATGAAAAAGACTCTCAAACAAATAAAAATTGCAAGAGCTGTTGTTGTGGTGCACCCTTATAACCTCAGCACTTGGGAAGCTGAGGGAAAAGGATCACTGGAACTTTAAGGCTAGCCTGGGCTATATACTGAGTTAAAGGCTAGAGTTAAATGAAATAATGAAGCCCTGTCTTAAATACAAACAAACCAGCAAGCAAACAAGAAAGTGGAAGAATTGGCTACTATTTTTCATGAAAATATGAACAGAAGTATTTTTAGAAAAAAAGAAAAAATGTGCCAGGGATAAAACTCATTGGCATAAGCACCTACTGGGCAAGCACAAGGTCCCAAGTTTGATTCCAGGTAGCCCCCCCAAAAAATAAGAAGTGAAAGAAAAATCAGACCTGCATAAAGAGAGAGTAATAGAAGAGACAACATGGTTGAATAGAGGAGGAATTTCATTCAGAGCTGCTTGGAGAACCTCAACTAAAACACAAGTAATTGGAAGAAAAGGGAGGGATAAACACCCTAAAACTAAAGTTAATCTGTCATAAGAGACTAACAGATCAAACAAAACACAGGTAAAGGACTTAATAAAATAGCCAGCCACTGGCCAAATAGCTCACCAGACTAAAGCACCTGCTTAGCAAGAGTGCAGGGACTGGGATTTGATTGCCAGCACCACAAGCCATGCCAAACTTACCCACAGGGAACTCTCAGTCTTGGATTGAGACTGGATGTGGTGGTGCATGCCTATAATCCCAGTGCTTGGGAGGTTGAAAACAGGATGATCACTATGAGTCTGATCTACATAGTGAGACTCTGTAGAAAATATATAAAAAAGTAAAAATAATAAATAAATAAAATAAAATATCTAGCTAACCTGCCTGGCTGCTGATGGGCCAGTGGATTAGGGTGACTGCCTGGCATACTTGGAACCTTAAAAGAAGAAAAAGAATATACTAAAATTACATGGCTAAATCAAGCCATGCATGATAGACTCAGGATACAAGATCCCCTGTTCTTCTGTCTACCTCCAAACAGAAGATATTATAGTTCTACTGTAAGTTCTGCCCATATAAACTCCCTGACAATCTTCCATTTTTCTGGTTTTTTTCTTTTTTCCTCCTCCTCCTCTCTCTCTCTCTCTCTCTCTCTCTCTCTCTCTCTCTCTCTCTCTCTCTCTCTCTCTCTCTCTTCCATCCCATTCCTTCTCTGCATCAGAGTGCTAACTGAAACAACAAGGAGCACAATTAAAGACTACAAAGGTGTGTGACAAATGGAACAGCTAAACCCTCCCCTATGACCTGTAATTAGAGAGACATAGAGAATTTAACAGACTTGCACTTCAGGACTGTGCTGCCTTGGACAGGAGCAGAAAAACACCCCACAACATCTTGCATCCCACCTGAGGAAGTTTCAGACTATTGCAGAGGGGAGTGATGATGGTGGTGGAACTTGTAAAGTAACAAATGGGAAGTTAACACCTCACTTTGGGAGAGGAGTAAGAACTGGGATAGGGCAGCCTCTGACTCCAACAGTAGGAGCCAGACCATAACATAGCATCCCACCCCAACCTGCAACAAATGACCTGAGAGGATAAAGACTTGTCAGTGGGAGAGGAACACAGAGGGCTGAACAAGGACCATGAGGAGTCAAAGGTACATGGGACTGGGAGCAACCCCTGTCTCTGCATGAAAACAGCACAGCAACTAGGAGAGCGATGCTGCCAAAAGAAACAGGGTAAGGAGTGGGAGGCCAGATCCCGCCCACGCCTGCCCAGCCAGAGCCACAGGCCTGAGACAGCAGGGCAGACTCCTGCAGCATCCTCGATCCCACCCCACGCCTGCCTAGCCAGAGTGATCAGCCTGAGAAAGCGGGGCCCACTCCAGTGGCCTCTTGGATCACGCCCCCAAGCCCTAAGAGTGAGTGGCACAACTCGCCAGGCTTCCCAGATCAGTGAGTGTGTGGCACGTACCCTAGCCGGATTCCTGCCCCCAAGTCCTCCAAGTGAGTGACCAGCCTGAAACCTCGGAGCCCACTCACCAGCAACACCCTGGGTCCCCAGCACTAAAGCCCACTGAGCAAGTGGGAATTTGCCCAACTCCCTGGGGATTAAAGTTTGGTGTGTGTGGTGAGTCTAAGGGAGAGCCTTTGGCTTCTCCCTGCGTACTCTGCACCATCCAGGGCCTCAGGCCCCAAAACATCCTAGCCAGAGACCTACATGAGACACCCCAGACAGACCTACCTGGCAACTCTACACAGCCACTGCTCCCAAGCCCACCATGGAGCGAGAACTTTTGGTGATTTTCCTGGAACTCTATCCACCCTCTCCTGGCCTGGTGACTGTGAGGGAGAGCTTCTGTGACCCCCCAGTGCTCCCCTAACAAGGGAACCAAGAGAGGGAAATCACAGGAGCTGCAGCAAAATGGAACTGAACAAAACAACTAGGTCCAGGCCAGGCATAACTGGATAATCTCAAACTTAGTAGACTGGCACCCGAATCTCACTACAAGCTAAGGTTATAGCTGCACCAAAGCTCTACACCAAAAGTCAGAGGTCAGTACTATGCAAAATGACAAAGACAAGAAGAAAAATGAAATCTCAGGTCTGGAGTCCACCAATAAGTGCAGAGGACACTAGCTCAGCTGAAATGAATAAATTAACAGAGACAGAAGCAAAGGAACAACAACAGAAAGGTATAGAGGAACTCATACAAGAATTAATTCCTGAAGAAAAAAAAAAGAAATATGTGAATACATAGCATCTGAAATAAAGAATCAAATCCAGAAACATCTGGGGGAAACCTAATGCTCACACAGAACAAGTGCAGAAAACACTATTCCAACTTAAACATGTGAATTAACAGCGTCAGATCAAAAAAACATCAGCAGAAAGATCATGAGGAACTCAAAGCAGAAATAATTTCCAAAATCAAAAAAGAATTCTTATAAATCATGCCATGTGAAATACAGAAATAAGTCTGTAAATATGCAGAGGAAACCCA
>PVKA01030437.1:10146-27407 GCA_004027165.1 Ctenomys sociabilis
AAAAAAAAAAAAAAAAAAAAAAAAAAAAAAAAAAAAAAAAAAAAAAAAAAAAAAAAAAAAAAAAAAAAAAAAAAAAAAAAAAAAAAAAAAAAAAAAAAAAAAAAAAAAAAAAAAAAAAAAAAAAAAAAAAAAAAAAAAAAAAAAAAAAAAAAAAAAAAAAAAAAAAAAAAAAAAAAAAAAAAAAAAAAAACCTCTGCAGAAAAAGAATTAATAGCTACCTCTAAAGAAGAAATGGATAAAAAAAAGGAAGAGATCAGAAATATGATGGAGGGCTGGCAGCACTGCTCAGTGGACTAAGCGCTTGCTTAGGTAAGCACAGTGGCCAGTGCTTGATCCCTACTTCTGCATGCCAGGCAGCGCCCACCTTTGGGTTGAGCTAGCGATGGAGTCCGGGCATGGTGGCACATGCCTGTAATCCCAGCACTAGGGAGGCAGGAAGCAGGAGGATCACTATGAATGTGGGCTGCACAGTGAGACCCTGTACAAAAAAAAAAAAGAGAGAGAAAAGAAATATGACAGAATCCTGGAATGAGAAATACAGAAAAGAAACAGAATGCATGAAGCAGAGTCAAAGAGATATAGAACTGAAAATATCAATCACGAGTCTACAAAACTGTTTGAGTGAAAGCAAAGATAGAGTTTCATATCTAGAGGACGTTGGTGCAGCTAATTAAAAGGTGAGAAAGGACTTCTTAAAAACAATGAGAATGCAGGAAAAAATAATCCATCACTTGCAAGATGACACCAAGATGAACAATGTGAGATTAATTGGTATCAATGGGAATGAAGGAGTCAATACAAATGACATAAAAAGAATATGGGCAGAAGTAATAGCAGAAAACTTCCCAAATATAAGAAAAAAAAAAAAAAAACAAAACAATAAACCAACATTCAGGTAACTGAAGCATACAGAACACCGAATAACTTCAACCCAAGTAAAAACACAACGACACATATAATAGTGAAGATCCCAGAAATCCAACACAAGAATAATATACTGAAAGCTTCTAGAGAGAAAAAACAGATCACATTCAAAGGAAAACCCATCAGAATTACAGCCAACTTCTCTACACAAACCATGAAGGCAAGGAGAGCATGGAACAGAGTTCTTCAAGTAATGTATGAAAACAAATTTAGCATAGATTATTATGCCCTGTAAAACTCTCTTTCAAGTTTGATGGAGAAGTGAAATACTACCACGACAAAGAACAACTAAGGAATTTCATGATGACAAAGCCATCCCTGCACAGGCTGCTAAAAGATGTTCTAGGAAGAGACCACAATGACAAGAACTCCACGAATGGGGAAGGAATGAACCCACTAAACAGGACACACAATTAAACACATGATACAAAGGAGGAAACAACAGCAAGAAAATACCATGACAAACATAAGTCAACACATTTTAATTATAACCATCAATGTAAATGGACCCAATTCACCAATTGAGAGAAATACACTGGCACAGTGGATTAGAAAACAAAATCCAACAATATTCTGCATACAAGAAACACACTTAACTCAAAAGGACATTCATAGGACCAGAGTCAAAGGATGGAAAACAATACTACATGCCCTAGAATCTCAGAAAAAAACAGGAGTAGCAATTCTGTTCTCAGACAGTCTCAACATCAAACCAAAAAGGATCAAATGACAATGAAGGCCACTATGTATTGGTTAAGGGAAAAATTCAAGAAGAGGTAACACTCATACATATCGATGCATCAAACACAGGAGCACCCAACTATGTCAGAGAGATCATGATGACATGAAAAACCTAATATCTAAGACCACAATCTTAACAGGAGACCTTAACACACCCTTTTCTTAAAAGATTGGCAAGCAGACAAAATATTAGCAAAGAAGTAGCGGAACTGAACCAGAGCTTGCAACAAATGGACCTAGTGGATCTATACAGAGTGTTCCACCCAAACACAGCTGAATACAAATTATTTTCCACTGTACATGGGTCATTTTCCAAAATTGATCACATACTACTCCAGAAGTCATGCTTGAGTATATGCAAGAAAACAGAAATTATCCCATGCATATTATCTAACCATAGTGCAATGAAATTCGAAATAAATGACAAAAGAGAAAAGAAAACCCCGCTAAATTCATGGAAACTAAACAACACCCTACTCAGGAATCAATGGTCACAGAAGAAATTAAACAAGAAATACAAAAATACGTACAATTCAATGAAAACTCAAGAACAACTTACCAGAATCTGTGGGATGCGATGAAAGCAGTTTTAGAGGAAAAAACAGAGCTATGAACTCACACATTAGGAAAACATAACGGGAACAAATAAACACCCTAATGTTGCACCTCCAACATCTAGAAAAAGAAGAGCAAATGAAAGCCAGAGCGCAAATATGGGAAGAAATCTTAAAGATTAGAGCAGAAATTAATTCAACTGAGATGAAGGAAACAGTTCAAAATCCACAAGTCAAAAAGTTGGTTCTTTTTTCTTTATTTTTTTATTTTATTGAAGTACAAATATCAATCAGACAGTTTCCAGACACCTTAACAAGACAGATTCGATAAATTAATACATTGCAAACTGTTTTCATAATGTTTTGGTATCGTACAAGGTATATACATGATATTATATTTACAGATATTATTTTAGCATATGTCTCTTATCAGTAAATTCAGAGTGTAGCTGCTTACTTATCTTATTTTTTATACTTGAATTATATCAAAAATTCAATAATTATTTTCCTAGTTGATGACCATAGTAATAAAAGCCAACATAATATCCTGTCCAACACCCATTAGTGCAGATCTTGCATCTCATAGGATTACGTAGAAGCACAGCATTATCTATCCCAACTGTACTGTCCCAACTATACACACACATCATGATTCTTCCTTTGTATACCCCTTCCTTTGTCTACACCTGTCAAAGGTGGGCACTCCATTGTCATTCAACTAACTTAGGTGTTAGAACTCGACACCACAGTCCAACACAGTCCAGCATTCCACAACAATAGTGAGTTATTCAAAGATGTTGTCGACCATAGCCATTTACAGCTCAGCTTAATATTATGGCCCCAAGATGTATACTTCATTTTTATACTTTTCTGCTGGATGGTTAAGACCTAGATATATCAAGACTTATATAACAACACAGGAGCTTTATATTTCTTATGTGGTGAGTGAACTCCTCTCAGGGTTTATCTTGTAGTCCTGTACATTATTCTATAGATCCTTTTTCTGTGGCATCCATGTGGATGAGTCACGGCCAATACTTGACCAGTTTGCTCTCTGTGAGAGCTTCAGAGAAAGTTTTCTCTTCATGTGACTTTCCCCAGGCACACTATAGAACTTCAGTCTCTTTCCTCTGTGGCTCCATCATCTCCTTGTTCAGAAAATTTGGAGCTCACCTGAGTTTTATGATGTTGCAGTACAGGTTCTCCTGTGTCCTGAGTCTTCGCTGACCTTGAAAGGCTAGGACCAAAATGTTGGCTGGCCTTGTGGCTCTTCTATTTCTCCAACTCTGACTTGTGAACTTAGGTTGTTAACCACCCAGAAGAAAAGCTGATTACTATCCTGGAGCATATGCCATTCATTTTTGCCTTATCTGACTCAATTGATTTTACTTGTACGTTTCCTTTTGTATTTCTCCTTTTCGCTTGTTATACTAGGGAGACTATACGATATTTACACATGTGTGTCTGGTTTGTTTCATTTATGAGTATATGTTCAAGTGGCATCCACTTCAGTATAAATGCTTAGAACTTGTCATTCTTAATAGCTGAGTAATAGTCCATTATATAGAAATACCACATCTTTTTCAACCATTCCTCATGTGATGGACATCTTGGTTGTTTCCAAGATTTTGCTATCACACATTGTGCTGCTATAAACATAGGCACACATATATCTCTATGATACAATGTATCCAGACCATTTGGGAAAATTCCCAGTAGGGTATAGCCGGCTTGAATGGGATTTCTAGTCCTACTCTTTTGAGGAGTCTCCACTCTGACCTCCACAATGGTTGTACCAGTCTACATTCCCGCCAGCAGTGGAGAAGTGTTCCCTTTTCCCCACAACCTCTCCAACATTTGTTGTTGGTTGATTTCCTCATGATAGCCATTCTTTCTGGAGTGAGATGGTATCTCAGTGTTGTTTTTATTTCCATTTCATGAACGGCTAGCGATGTGGAGCATTTTTTCATGTATTTATTCACTTCTTTAATTTCGTCCTCTGAGAAGTGTGTATTCATCTCAGATGCCCATTTCTGAATTGGGTCTTTAAATTTGAGGGCCATGTTACATCTTAGTTCTTTATATATTCTAGACAGTAGTCCTCTGTCTGATTGCTTATTAGTTAGGATTTTTTCAAAGTTTGTGGGTTGTCTTTTCACTCTGTTGACAATTTCTTTTGACATGCAGAAGCTCCTTAAGAAGATTCCAGTTGTTGATTCTTTCAACAGCTTCCCGTGCAAATATATGTTTGTTCATAAGCTCTTTACCTACCACTATGTCTTCAAGAGTTCCTCCTACTTTCTCTTCCAGGAGATTGAGTGTTTCTGTTTGAATGTTTAGATCTTTAATCCATTTTGACTTTAACTTAGTGCATGGTGATAGAGTTGGGTCAAATTTTAGTTTTCGGCATGTAGAAAGTCATGTTTTCCAGCACCATTTGTTAAAGAGGCTATGTTTCTTCCAGTGAGCTTGTGTAGCCCCTTTGTCGAAGATAAGATGGCTGAGTGTTTTCGTAGATGCCTCTGCATCTTCTAATCTATTCCACTGATCCTCAGGTCTATTTTGTTGCCAATACATGTTGATTTTATCACACTGGCTTTGTAGTATAATTTCAAATCAGGAATTGTGATGCCTCCTGCCTTGTCTTTATTGGACAAGATTGCCTTTGCTATTCTAGGTTGTTTGTGGTTCCAAATAAATTTTAGGATTCATTTCCCTATATCTGGGAGGTATGTTGGTGGCAATGTGATAGGGGTTGCATTAAATCTATACAGCAATTTTGGGAGTATGGCCATCTTCACGATGTTGGTTCCTCCTATCCAGGAGCAGGGAATATCTTTCCATTTTCTGAAATCCTCTATACTCTCTTTTCTCAGGGTGCTGTAATTTTCCATGAAAAGATCTTTGACTTCCTTGGTAAGTGAATCCCAAGGAATTTCATTTTCTGCGGTGCTATTCTGAAAGGTATTGTTTCTATTGTTTCCATTTCAGTGTGTTTGCTATCTGTGTAGAGGAATGCTATTGACTTTTGCGTATTGATTTTGTATCCTGCTATGCTACTGAATTTCCCTATCAGTTCTAGTAGTTTCTTGGTGGAATTTTTGGAGTCTTCCAAGTATCATGTTGTCTAAAAATACTGATAATTTAACTTCTTCTTTTCCTATTCTTATTCCCTTTATTTCTCCCTCTTTTCTAATGGCTGTTGCTAAGGATTCCAAGACTATATTGAATAGGAGGGGTGATAGAGGACATCCTTGTCTCATACCTGATTTAAGAGTAAAAGATTTCAGTTTTTCCTCATTTAGGATTATATGAGCTTTTCGGTTGTCATAGATGGCTTTTATCAAGTTAAGATAGAGTCCATCTATTCCAATTTTCTGTAGGACCTTGAACATGAATGAGTGTTGCACTTTGTCAAAGGCTTTCTCTGCATCAATTGAGATGATCATGTGGATTTTAGATTTCAGTCTATTAATATAGTGTATTACATTTATAGATTTTCGAATATTGAACCATCCTTGCATCCCTGGGATGAATCCTACCTGGTCATGATGTATGATCTTCTTGATGATTTGCTGTATTCTATTTGCCAGGATTTCGTTGAGTATTTTTGCATCTACGTTCATGAGGGAGATTGGCCTCTAGTTCATCTTTTTGGTTGTGTCTTTCCCTAGTTTTGGAATCAGTATTATACTTGCCTCCAGAAATGATTTTGGGAGGACTTTTTCCTTTTCAACTTCATGGAAGAGTTTGTGCAGTGTGGGGATTATATCTTCTATAAATTTCTTGTAGAATTCAGCTGTGAATCCATCAGGCCCTGAACTTTTCTTTGTCAATAGGCTTTTTATTACGTTTCATATTTCGTTGGCTGTTATTGGCTTATTGAGAGTTGTAATATCTTCTTGATTCAGTTTTGGTAATTTGTACCTTTCGAGGAATCTGTCCATTTCTTCTGTGTCTTCTATTCTGTGAGCGTGAAGATTCTTGAAGTAACTATCGATATTCTTCTGAATTTCCACTGGATCTGTGGTGATTTCCCCCTTTTCATTCCTTATCACTGGTGCTTGAATTTTCTTTTGCCTCTTTTTGATGAGGTTGGCAAGAGGCTTATCAACTTTATTTAGTTTTTAAAAAATCAACTTTTTGATTTGTCGATTCTTTGAACTGTTTTTTTTCATCTCAATTCAGTTAATTTCTGCTCTAATCTTAATGATTTCTTCCCATCTTTGTGCTCTGGGTTTTGTTTGCTCTTCTTTTTCTAGTTATCGGAGGTGCAACACTAAAGTGCTATTTTGTTCCCCTTAAGTTTTCCTAATGTGAGAGTTCATAGCTATTATTTTCCCTCTAAGAACTGCTTTCATTGCATCCCATAAATTCTGTTAACTTCTACTTGAATTTTCATTGAATTATAGATATTGTCGAATTTCTTGTTGAATTTCTTCTACAACCCATTGGTTGCTGAGTAGAATTTTGTTTAGTTTCCATTAATTTTGTTGGTTTTTCTGGTTTCTTTTGTCATTTATTTCCAATTTCATTGCATTATGGTCAGATAGTATGCATGGGATAATTTCTATTTTTTTGTATATATTTAGGCATGACCTCTGGACTAGTATGTAGTCTATTTTGGAAATGGACCCATGTGCAGCTGAAAAAAATGTGTATTCAGCTGTGGTTGGGTGGAACACTGAAGCTCTGGTTCAGTTCTGCTACTTCCTTGCTAATTTTTTGTCTGGTTGACCTATCTTTTTTGACATAAGGGTGTGTTAAGATCTCCTGTTAAGATTGTGTTCTTAGACATTACATTTTTCATGTCCCTTAAGATTTGTCTTACATAGTTGGGTGCTCCTGTGTTTGGTGTATAGATATTTATGAGAGTTACTTCTTGCTCTTGAATTTTTCCCCTGACCAATAAATAGTGGCTTTCTTTGTCATTTGATCATTCTTGGTTTGAAGAAACTATCAGAGAACAGAATTGCTACTCCTGCTTTTTTCTGAGGTGCTGGCAAATTCAGTATTGTTTTGCATCCTTTGACTTTGAGCCTATGAATGTCCTTTTCAGTCAAGTGTGTTTCTTGTATACAGCATATTGTTGGATTTTGTTTCCTAATCCACTGTGCCAGTCTATTTCTCTTAATTGGAGAATTGAGTCCGTTTACATTTATGGTTATAATTGAAATGTGTTCACTTATGTTTGTCATAATATTTACCTGTTATTGTTTACTCCTTTGTAACCTGTGTTTAATTGACTGCCCTGTTTGGTGGGTTCCTTCCATTCTCATTCACGGAGTTCTGGTCGTTGTGGTCTCTCTCTAGAACATCTTTTAGCAGCCTGTGCAAGGATGGCTTTGTCATGATGAAATTCTTTAGTTGTTCTTTGTCATGGAAGTATTTCACTTCTCCATCAAACTTGAAACAGAGTTTTGCAGGGTATAATAGTCTGGGCTGGAATTTCTTTTTGTGTAGGACTTGAAGAACTCTGCTGCATGCTCTCCTTGCCTTCATTGTTTGTGTAGAGAAGTGTGTAATTGTGATGGGTTTTCCTTTGAATATGAGCTCCTTCTTCTCTCTAGCAGCTTTCAGTATATTAGTTTTGTGTTGCATTTCTGAGATCTCAACTATTATATGTCTTGGTGTGTTTCTACTTGGGTTGAGGTTATTTGGTGTTCTGTATGCTTCAGTGACCTGAATGTTGGATTCTTTCATCATATTTGGGAGGTTTTCTACAATTATTTCTCCCCAAATTCTTTTTATGTCATTTGTATTGACTCCTTCATTCTCGTTGATACCAATTGTTCTCACATTGTTCATAGTGGCGTCATCATGGATGACAGTGATGGATGGCAGTGATGGATTATTTTTTTCCTGCATTCTCGTTGTTTCTAAGAGATCCTTTCTTATCTTTTCACTAGCTGTTCCCACATCTTCAGTATCTGGAACTCTGTCTTTGCTCCAACTCAGATGGTTTTGTAGACTCTTGATTGCTATTTTTAGTTCTTCTATATCTCTTTGACTGTGTTTCATGTGTTCTATTTCTTTTCTGTATTGCTCATTCAAGGAATCCATCATATTTCTGATCTCCTCAACTTTTTTATCCAGGTCTTCTTTAGAGGTAGTTATTAATTCTTTTTCTGCTGTGTTTCTTCCAAGTTGGATTTCCTCTGTATATTTCTGGACTTGTTTCAGTATTTCAGATCGTATGACTTCAAAAGTTCTTTTTTGATTTCAGAACTTATTTCTGCTTTGAGTTCCTCATGATCTTTCTGCTGTTGTTTCTTTGCTTCAGATGCTGTTAATTCATATATATCAGCTGGAATAGTGCTCTCTGCACTTGTTCTGGGTGAGCATAGTTTTTCCACCCAATGTTTCTGGATTCATTCTTTATTTCAGATACTATGTATTCAAATATTTCTTTTTTAATTTGGGGAAGTGCTTCTCCTTTTATTTCCTCTATAGCTTTCTGCATTTTTTCCTTTGCTGCTGTATCTGTTAGTTCATTCATTGCAGGTAAGCTAGTGTCCTCTGCCCTTCCTGATGGACTCGAGGTCTGGGATTGCATTTTTCCCCTTCTCTTTGTCATTTTGTATAGCACTGACCTTTGACCTTTAGTGTAGAACCTTGGTGCAGCTCTAACCTTAGCTTGTTATGAGATTCGCTTGCCAGTGTATTAAGTTTTAGATTTTCCAGGTATGTCTATCCTGGATCTAGCTGTTGTGTTCAGTTCCTTTTTTGCTGCAGCTCCTTTAGTTCCCCTCTATTGGTTCCCGGGGTCAGCCCTCCTGTGTCAGGCAGGTCGTTCCCCAGGTTGGTGGGCCTGGGTTTTGGTGGGTCTTCTGGGCTCACAAAAGGATAGTGGATGATCTTATTCACTGATTAGGTTGTACTGGATTGGCCAGCCTGTGCTGGGTCCAGGTCTACAGGCCATAAGCCGAGAAGGCTGGGAAGGGTCCCTCCAGTGCAGTGGGCCTGGAGCCCTCACTCATAGGCCAGGCTGTGCTGGGTTTCATTCTGTGGCGTGGGACCGTGGATTGCTGAGAAATGTCCCTCTGGTGTGGCAGGCTTGGAGTTCTCACTCCAGGCCAACCTCCACTGGGTCTGGGGCTGTGGGGTGGGATCGTTAATCACCTGGAAATGTTTCTCTGGCACAGTGTGCCTGGAGCTCTCATCGGGCCATGGGGGGTGGGGGGTCAGGGAATCCCTGGGAAATGTCTCTCGGCCATGGCGGGCCTGGAGTTCTACACTCACTGAACTTTGATGACCAGATAATTGGGCAAATTCCCACTCGTTCAGTGGGCTTTAAGGCAGTGGATCCAGGGAGGTGCTGGTGAGTGGGTCCTGAGGTTTCAGGCCAGTCACTGGCTTGGAGGGGTTGGGGTAAGGATGTGGGTAGCATGCGTGGGAAGAAGCCAATGGCTCTCCCTAAAACTCACCACACTCTCACTGATCTGGGATGCCTGGTGAGTTGTGCAAATTCCCACTCACTGGGAGAGCTTTGGGCAGGATTGAGGAGGCCGCTGGTGTCAGCTGCTGTATCAGGCCCTGGGTCTCACTGTGTCTGGTATCTGGGGCTGGGCGGGCGCTTCAAAAGTTGGTTCTTTGAAAGACTAAATAAAGTTGATAAGCCTCTAGCCAACCCCATCAAAAAGAGGAAATAAAAACTTCAAATACAAGCAATAGGGAGTGAAAAGGGTGAAATCACCACAGACCCCGTGGAAATCCAGAAGACTGTCAATAGCAAATTTGAGAATCTTTGTGCTTACAGAATGGAAGACACAGAATATATAGACTGATTCCTCGAAAGGTACAAAATACCAAAACTGAACCAAGAAGATACAAGAAGGCTCCATGAGCCAATAATCGCCAATGAAATATGAAATGTAATAAAAGCCTGCCCACAAAATATGTCAAGGTCTTGATGGATTCGCAGTTGAATTCTACAAGAAATTTATAGAAGATATAATCCCCACACTCCACAAACTCTTCCATGAAGTTGAAAAGGAAGCAGTCCTCCCAAAATTATTTCTGGAAGCAAGTATTATACTGATTCCAAAAGCAGCAAAAGACACAAATAAATAGGAGAGCTGCAGGCCAATCTCCCCCATGAACATAGACACAAAAATACTGAATAAAATCCTAGCAAATAGAATACATCAAATCATCAAGAAGATCATATACCATTACCAGGGAGGATTCATCCCAGGGATGAAAGGATGGTTCAATATTTGAAAATCTATAAATGTAATACACTGTATTAATAAAGTGAAATCTAAAAACCATATGATCATCTCAGTTGATACAGAGAAAGCTTTTGACAAAGTCCAACCTCATTCATGCTCAAAGTCCTACAGAAAATTGGAAAACATGGACTCTACCTTAACTTGGTAAAAGCCATCTACGACAACCCAAAAGCTAATATAATCCTAAATGGGGAAAAATTGAAATGTTTCACTCTTAAATCAGGTACAAGACAAGAATGTCCTCTATCACCTCTACCATTCAATATAGTTTTAGAATCCTTAGCAACAGCCATTAGAAAAGAGGGAGAAATAAAAGGAATAAGAATAGGTAAAGAAGAACTTAAATTATCACTGATTGCAGATGACATGATACTTTACATGGAAGACCCAAAAAATTCCACCAAGAAACTACTAGAACTGATATGGAAATCCAGTAGCATAGCAGGATACAAAGTCAGTACTTAAAAGTCAGTAGCATTTCTCTACATAGATAACAAACACACTGAAAGGGAAACAATACCTTTTACAATACCACCGCGGAAAATGAAATACCTTGGGATTCACTTAACCAAGGAAGTCAAAGACCTTTTCACATAAAAATACAACACCCTAAGAAAAGAGAGTGCAAAGGATTTCAGAAAATGGAAAGATATTTCATGCTCCTGGATAGGAAGAACCAACATCGTGAAGATGGCTATACTTCCAAAACTGCTGTACAGATTTAATGCAATCCTTATCAAACTGCCACCAACATACCTCCCAGACCTAGAGAAATCATTGCTAAAATTTATTTGGAACCACAAATTAGCTAGAGTAGCAAAGGTAATCTTGGCCAATAAAGACAAGGCAGGAGGTATCACAATTCCTGACTTGAAAATATACTACAAATCCACTGTGATAAAGTCAACATGGTATTGGCAACAAAATAGACCTGAAAATCAATGGAATAGATTATAAGATGCAGAGGCATCTACGAACACACTCAGTCATCTAATCTTTAACAAAGGGACCAAAGAAGCTTACCGGAAGAAAGATAGCCTCTTTAGCAAATGGTGTTGCAAAACCTGGCTTTCTACATGCTGAAAATTAAGGCGTGAACCAGCTCTATCACCATGCACTAAGTTAAAGTAAAAATGTATTAAAGATATGAAAATTAAAACAAAAACACTCAATCTGCTGGAAGAGAAATTAGGAGGAAGTCTTGAAAACATAGGGTTCATGAACAAATATATATTTGCGTGGGAAACACTTGAAAGAATCAATAACTGGGGTTAACTCTGCTTGAGGAGTTTCTGCACGCCAAAAGAAATTATCAACTAAATGAAAAGACAGCCCACAAATTTTGAAAAAATCCTAACGAATAAGCACTCAGACAACGGTCTGCTCTCTAGAATATATAAAGAACTAAGATATATCGATTTTTGGGTCTCAAATTTAAAGACCCAATTCAGAAATGGGCATCTGAGATGAGTACACACTTCTCAGAGGATGGAATTAAACAAGTGAATAAATGTATGAAAAAATGCTCCACATCCGTATTTATCTATGAAATGCAAATAAAAACAACACTGAGATACCATCTCACTCCAGAAAGAATGGCTATCATAAGCAAATCAACCAACAACAAATGTTGGAGAGGTTATGGGGAAAAGGGAACACTTCTCTACTGCTGGTGGGAATGTAGAATGGAACAACCATTGTGGAGATCAGTGTGGAGACTCATCAAAATAGTAGGACTGGAAATCCCATTCAAGCCGGAATTTTCCCAGAAGAAATGAAAACATTACAGCATAGTAATATATGTGCACCTATGTTTGTAGCAGCACAATTTGTGATAGCAAAATCTTCCAAACAACTAAGATGTCTGTCACATAGGAATGGTTGAAAAACATGTGATATTTCCATATGATGGAGTATTACTCAGTTATTAAGAATGATAAACTTGAAGCATTTATGTTGAAGTGGATGCCAATTGAACATATACTCATAAGTGAAATAAACCAGACACACATGTGCAAATATCATATAGTCTCCCCAGTATAATTCAAAAGAAGAAATACAAGTAGAAATGTACAACAACAACTAAAAAGAATTGAGTCAGATAGATAGGGTAAACTGAATGGTATTTGCTGCATGTACCAATCAGCTTTTCTTCTGGATGGTTAGCAACCTAAGTTGATAGATCAAAATTGGAGAAATAAAAGAGCCACAAGGCCAGCCAACGTTTTGGCCCTAGCCTTTCATGATCAGCGAAGACTCAGGACATAGGTGAACCTGTACTGTAACATCATGAAACTCAGTTGTGTCCCAAATTTTCTGATCAAGGAGATTATGAAGCCACAGAGGAAAGAGATTGATGATCTATAGTGTGCCTGGGGAGAGTCACATGGGGAGAAAACTTCCTCTCAGGAAGCAAACTGGTCAAGCATTGGCTGTGACTCATCCACAAAAGATGACACAGACAAAAGGTTTACAGAGTAAGGTACAGGATTACAACATAAACCCCGAGGGGACTTCACTGACATCATCAGAAAAAAAGCTACATCTTTTGCTCTATAGGTCTTGCTCTATGTCAGTCTTAACTATCCAGAAGAAAAGTATAAAAATGAGGTATATAACACAGGGCCATAATAATAAGTTGAGCTGTAAATGGCTGTAGTCAACAACTTCTTCAGATAACTCACTATTATTGTTGAATTCTGGACTATGTTGGATTGTGTCGCCAAGTTCAGGCACCTAAATTGGTTTAATGACAACGGAGTGCCCATCTTTGACAGGTCTAGACAAAAAAAAGGGGGTATACAAAGGAAGAATCATGATGTGTCTGTATAAACACTATAGTTAGGATAAATATGCCATGTGTCTGCATAATTCTGTGAGAAGTAATATTTGCACTAATAGTAGTTAGACAAAATATTATGTCGGTTTCTAGTACTATGGACAACCACTAGGAAAATAACAAGGTGGAAAGTGTTAGTTATTGAATCTGTGATATAATTCAGGTATAAAAATATACGATAAATAAACAGCTACACTCTCTTAATTCACTGATTAGCGACATCTGCTATGATAATTTCTGTAAGTATAATATCTTGAATGGACCTTGTACGATACCAAAACATTATGAAAACAGTTTGCAATGTATTAATTCATCAAATCTGTCCTGTTAATTTATCATGAAACTGTATCATTGTTATTTGTTCTTTAATAAACAAATATTTAATAAACATTTATATACTTAAAAGAAAAGGAGTGGGAGGCCACTAAGGAACATACAGAAAGTACTGGTTCAGGACTCTGCCTCCAAGCCCCCATATCTGGAGGCCAAAATCAGCCTCAAATTGAGCGCATATTTTACTGCAAGCTTGGCGGTATTACCCTCTTGGTAGAGATGAGAGGAATTTTTTCTACTCCTGTTCTGTTCTGTTCTGTTCTGTTCTGTTCTGTTCTGTTCTGTTCTGTTCTGTTCTGTTCTGTTCTGTTCTGTTCTGTTCTGTTCTGTTCTGCTCTGTTCTGTTCTGCTCTGCTCTGCTCTGCTCTATTCTAATCTATTCTATCTTAGTCTATTCTAGAATACTCTATTTTAATCTATTCTACTTTTCTCTTTTTTTGCTAGTTTGTGATTGGTTTCCTATTCATTTTTCCTTTTTGTCATTTATCTATATTTTTGTTCTAATCCATTCCTCCTTTCCTCAATTTACTCCTATAGAATTAATCATGTTTCCATATGAATGAACATTTTATTTTCCCTAGTCAACTTTAATAATCATTTGCTTACTCCTTTATTCTTTCTCTTCTGCCCTTTGATCTAGTTTCCAAGGTTACATGATCATTCTTCCTCCTCCAGTCTGGCTTCTAGCTTACTTCTTTTCAGTTATCTCTGTTCCACCCACTATCCTTCTTAAATTTACCCACCAAAGGCTAAAATTACTCTACCTGGGGGAAACACTGTATACCAGATCCCAGTTGATGATTGGTGTTGTTATGTATCTGTGCATTTTCCTTCTATGGCTAACAGCACAAAATTAATAGTGACCATAGTTTATCAGCTTTGAAACTGTGCTTGATGTTATTGTCAGTGCTAATTATACTACTTTAGCTAGGATGTGATATCTAGTTTGATAAGTTGTTCTTCTGTAAGAATACTGGAAAGTTGTGAGTTAATAACCTAACCAAACCCCAACATCAAAGGACTGAGAACTGAGCCAAACAGAGCACTATCTCACTCTTAATTAATAGGAAAGGTAGGTATGTAGATAGGTAGGATCCTGGAACAGACACAAGACAAGTATCTCCTGCACACAGAAGACATCAGAAGAACAAGCTTTGCTAAAGAGGCCTTGATAATAGTAACAAAGCTACTTACTACAAAAACTTACAAGGAACAATCTAGAAAACAAAAGAAAGACTTATGAAATAGAAAGTGACAAGATATAGAAGCAAAATGCAACCTCGGGCAGCCAGCCCATCAAAAGCAAGTCCAGGACATAAGATAAAAGAAAATGGAAAACACACACCCAACATTTATGAAATAATAACAATTGAAGTAAAGAAAGAAATCCATAAGGCTATACAGGAAAAGAAATCAGAAATAATTTCTTAGGTTAAAAAATAATTTGTCAGACAAATTTACAAAGGAACAGTTCAGCAAATCTAAAGTAGAGATAGTTAAAAAATAATGATAAGATAGGTAAAAAACCATGAATGATCAATATAGGAAAGAAATAGAGTGCACAAAATAAATTCAAACATATCTAGGAAATTAAAAATTCCATTGAAAGCTGGAAAAACTGTTTGAATGAAACCAAACTGAAACTCTCAAACCTTGAGATAGGATCATAGCTAGAGATTGTGAAAGGAAAGAATGCTTGAAAAAAAAAGGTCAAGAAATAGCTACAAAATGATGGAAAGGAAAATATCATAAGAATAATTAATGTCAAGGCCAGTGAGATAGCTCAGCAGATTAAGTGCCTGCTTAGGCAAATTAAGTGCCTACTTAGGCAAGTTCAACCTTGGCACCACGTGCTGCACCAGGCTCACCCCTGGTCAGGCAGAGCCAGCCACAGAGACTAGGTGTGGTGGTGCACACCTGTAATCCCAGTCCTGGAGAGGCTGAAAACAGGAGGATCACCACTAGTCTGAGCTGTGTAATGAGACCTTTTTTTCTTTTTTCTTTTTTCTTTTTTTTGTAGAACCAGGGATTGAACTCAGACCCTTGCGTTTACCAGGGAAGCACTTATTCTACTGAGCCATCTTCCCAGCCCCTGTGTAGTGAGATCTTGTACCAAATACATAAGAATAATTAATATCAATGAAAATTGAATCAATACAAATGACATAAAAAAACTTTTCAGAAATAATAGCAGAAAATTTCCCAAGCATGACAAAAGAATCTGACATACACATAAGTGAGGCATATAGAACTCCAATTATCCATAACCAAAATAAATGTATATACAGACATGCAATGATCAAGATCCCAGAAATGCAGGATAAAAGCAGAATATTAAAACCTAGCCCAGGGATATGGCTCAGGCACAGGACCTACCTGGAAATAATTAGATCCTGAGAAAAGAGTCCCGTAACCAAAAATAATAATAATAATAATTCAAAGCTGTTAGAGAAAAGAAATAGGTTAACTATAAAGGGAAACCAACCAGAATCATGACCAATTTCTCACCACAAACACTGAAGTCAAGAAAATCTTAAAGTATTTCAAGTTCTGAAAGAAAACCCTCCCAACCCAAATGGATGTGTCCTGCAAAACTATTTTTTAAAATTAAGAGAGAGAGCAAGGAAGATAGTTCAGCTGCATTAGTGCCTGTCTGACAAGCATAAGGTCCTGAGTTCAGTCCTTGGTACAAAAGGAAGGAAGGAAGGAAGGAAGGAAGGAAGGAAGGAAGGAAGGAAGGAAGGAAAAAAGAAAGAAAGAAAGAAAGAAAGAAAGAAAGAAAGAAAGAAAGAAAGAAAGAAAGAAAGAAAGAAAGAAAATGCTTCTATGACAAGGAACACATAAGAAGTTCATGATGATTAAATCAACCCTACAAAGAATATCTAAAGATATTCTACATGGAGATAAAAATGGCCACAATTCCAAGAACAATGGAAAATACACAGGCAAGGCAAGCCATTAAATAGAGGGGAAAATGCAGGGAATGAATATCTGGAAAATAACATAATAAAAATAAGCCAATATATCAGTTATAAAGGTCAGTATAAATGGCCTCAACTGACTAATCAAAAGAAATAGAATGGCAGAATCGGTCAAAATACAAGAGCCAAAAATATGGAAGGAACACATTTAACCCAAAAAGAAACTCATATGATGGACATCTTGGTTGTTTCCAAGATTTTGCTATCACACATTGTGCGATAAGTTTGAAGCATTTATACTGAAGTGGATGCCACTTGAACATATACTCATAAGTGAAATAAACCAGACACACATGTGTAAATATCGTATAGTCTTCCTAGTATAACAAGCGAAAAGCAGAAATACAAAAGGAAATGTACAACAAGTAAAATCAATTGAGTCAGATAAGGCAAAGTGAATGGCATATGCTGCAGGATACTAATCAGCTTTTCTTCTGGATGGTTAACAATCTAAGGTCACAAGTCAGAGTTGGAGAAATAGAAGAGCCACAAGGCCAGCCAACATTTTGGCCCTAGCCTTTCAAGGTCAGCGAAGACTCAGGACATAGGAGAACCTGTACTGCAATATCATGAGACTCAGGTGAGCTCCAAATTTTCTGAACAAGGAGATTGTGGAGCCACAGAGGAAAGAGATTGAAGTTCTATAGTGTGCCTG
>PVKA01030438.1:0-27311 GCA_004027165.1 Ctenomys sociabilis
AAAAAACACAGGCGGACCATGATCATTTCCCCGGATCATCTTGATCCTTTTGCAGATGGAGGAAAGACCCCTGACCCTAAGATGAATGCTCGGACTTACATGGATGTAATGCGAGAACAGCATTTGACTAAGGAGGAGAGAGAAATTAGGCAGCAGCTAGCAGAAAAGCAAAGCTGGAGAACTGAAAGTCATCAGTGGAGCAGCAGCGTCCCAGCCTCCCTCAAAGCGAAAGCGGCACTGGGATCAAACCGCTGATCAGACTCCTGGTGCCACTTCCAAAAAGCTGTCCAGTTGGGACCAGGCAGAGACCCCTGACCATACCCCTTCTTTAAGATGGGATGAGACACCGGGTCGTACAAAAGGAAGTGAAACTCCTGGAGCAACCCCTGGCTCAAAAATATGGGATCCCACATCAAGCCACACACCTGCAGGAGCTGCTATACCTGGCCAAGATGACACACCTGGCCACACGACCCTAGGCCACAGAGGTGCAACTTCCAGTGCTCATAAAAACAGATGGGATGAGACCCCCAAAACCAAGAGAGATACTCCTGGTCATGGAAGTGGATGGGCTGAGACTCCTCGAACAGATTGAGGTGGAGATTCAGTTGGTGAAACACCGACTCCTGGAGCCAGTAAAAGAAAGTCCTGCTGGGATGAAACGCTAGCCAGTCAGATGGGTGGAAGCACTCCTGTTCTGACCCCTGGGAAGACACCAATTGGCACACCAGCCATGAGCATGGCCACCCCAACACCAGGTCACATAATGAGTATGACTCCTGAGCAGCTCCAGGCTTGGAGGTGGGAGAGAGAAATTGATGAGCGAAACCACCCACTTTCTGATGAAGAATTTGATGCCATGTTCCCAGAAGGATACAAGGTACTTCCACCACCAGCTGGTTATGTTCCCATTCGAACTCCGGCCCGGAAGCTAACAGCAACTCCAACACCGTTAGGTGGAATGACTGGTTTCCACATGCAGACAGAAGACAGAACTATGAAAAGTGTCCATGATCAGCCATCTGGCATTCTTCCATTTTTAAAACCTGATGCTATTCAGTACTTTGATAAACTCTTGGTTGATGTTGATGAATCAGCACTCAGTCCAGAAGAGCAAAAAGAAAAATAATGAAGCTGCTTTTAAAAATTAAAAGTGGAGCACCTCCAATGAGAAAGGCTGCATTGTGTCATATCACTGATAAAGCGCAGAAGTTTGAGCTGGGCCTCTGTTTAATCAGATTCTTCCTCTGCTGATGTCTCTTACACTTGAGGACCAGGAGCTCCATTTACTTGTGAAAGTCATTGATAGGATATTACACAAACTGGATGACTTAGTACGGCCCTATGTATACAAGATTCTTGTGGTCATTGAACCATTGTTGATTGATGAAGATTACTATGCAAGAGTGGAGGCCGAGAGATCATTTCTAATTTAGCAAAGGCTGCTGGTCTGGCTACTATGGTCTCCACCATGAGACCTGACATAGACAACATGGGCATGTATATCCGTAACATGAAAGCTCAAGCCTTCGCTGTGGTAGCCCCTGCCATTGGCATTCCTTCTTTATTGCCATTCTTAAAAGCTGTGTGCAAAAGCAAGAAGTTGTGGCAAGCCAGACACACGGGTATTAAGATTGTGCAGCAGATAGCTATCCTTATGGGCTGTGCCATCTTGCCTCATCTCAGGAGTTTAGTTGAAATCATCAAGCATGGTCTGGTGGATGAGCAGGAGAAGGTGCAAACCATTAGTGCGTTGGCCATTGCCACGTTAGCTGAAGCAGCTACTCCTTACGGTATTGAGTCTTTTGATTCTGTGCTGAAGCCTTTATGGAAGGATATCTGCCAACACAGAGGAAAGGGTTTGGCTGCCTTCTTAAAGGCTATTGGGTATCTTATCCCCCTCATGGATGCAGAATATGTCAACTACTATACCAGAAAAGTAATGTTAATCCTTATTCGAGAATTCCAGTCTCCTGATGAAGAGATGAAAAAAATCGTGCTGAAGGTAGTGAAGCAGTGTTGTGGAACAGATGGTGTAGAAGCAAACTATTAAAGCAGAAATTCTCCCTCCTTTCTTCAAACACTTCTGGCAGCACAGAATGGCTTTGGATAGAAGAAATTACCGACAGTTAGTTGATACCACTGTGGAGTTAGCAAACAAAGTAGGAGCAGCAGAAATCATATCTAGGATTGTGGACGATCTGAAAGATGAAGCTGAGCAATACCGAAAAATGGTGATGGAAACCATTGAGAAAATTATGGACAACCTAGGAGCAGCTGATATTGATCACAAA
Source organism: Ctenomys sociabilis (assembly GCA_004027165.1). Classification (NCBI taxonomy): domain Eukaryota; kingdom Metazoa; phylum Chordata; class Mammalia; order Rodentia; family Ctenomyidae; genus Ctenomys; species Ctenomys sociabilis. The sequence continues at coordinate 2,295 of PVKA01030438.1, forward strand.
CATGAAGAATAGCTGATTGATGGCATTCTGTATGCTTTCCAAGAAAGGACCACAGAGGATTGAGTCATGTTGAATGCAAGTTTGACACAGTGGTCAATGCACTTGGGAAGCGAGTCAAACCCTACCTACCTCAGATCTGTGGTACTATTTTGTGGCGCTTAAACAAATCAGCAAAAGTGCAGCAACAGGCAGCAGACTTGATCTCTCAAACTGCCGTGGTTATGAAGACATGTCAAGAGGAAAAGTTGATGGAGCACTTGGGTGTTGTGCTGTGTGAATACCTGGGTGAAGAATACCCCAAAGTGTTGGGCAGCATTCTTAGAGCCCTGAAGGCCATTGTAAATGTAATAGGTATGCACAAGATGAACCCTCCCATTAAGGACCTGCGTCCCTGCCTTACTCCCATCTTGAAGAACCAGCATGAGAAGGTGCAAGAGAACTGCATTGACCTTGTGGGGCGCATTGCTGACAGGGGAGCTGAATATGTATCTGCAAGAGAATGGATGAGGATTTGCTTTGAACTTTTGGAGCTCCTAAAAGCTCACAGAAAAGCTATTCGTTGAACCACAGTCAACACATTTGGCTACACTGTGAAGGCCATTGGCCCTCATGAAGTGTTGGCCACACTCCTGAACAACGTCAAGGTTCAGGAAAGGCAGAACAGAGTGTGCAGGACGGTAGCCATAGCAATTGTTGCCAAGACATGCTCCCCCTTCACAGTGCTGCCTGCCTTAATGAATGAGTACAGAGTTCCTGAGCTGAACATTCAGAATGGCATGTTGAAGTCACTGTCCTTCTTGTTCGAGTATATTGGTGAAATGGGCAAGGACTATATCTATGCGGTGACACCACTACTCAAAGACGTTTTAATGGATAGGGACCTTGTGCATAGACAGACGGCCAGCACGGTGGTGCAGCACATATCACTTGGCTGCAAGGATTCTCTGAATCACCTCTTGAACTATGTATGGCCCAGTGTGTTTGAGGCATCTCCCCATGTGATCCAGGCTGTCATGGGTGCACTGGAGGGCTCCAGGTTGCCTTCAGACCATGCAGAATGCTGCCGGGGTCTGTTTCATCTGGCCCAAAAAGTCCGGGATGTATACTGGAAGATTTACAACTCCACTTACATCGGCTCCTAGGATGCGCTCATAGCGCATTACCCACGGATCTGTAACGACGACAAGAACACCTATATTCGTTATGAACTTGACTACATCTTACAATCTTCTCTTGATTTTGTGTTCAGTTCACAGCTGTTTCACCCTTAAACTTGCTTCAATTTGGTGATAAAAAATTTTAAACATTGCAGGTCAATAGAGCTGGTCCTAGAGGAAGAGCTAGAAATCCAGTAGCATAATTTTTTTAAATAACCTGTCTTTGTTTTTGATGTTAAACCGTAAATGCCAGTAGTGACCAAGAACAGTGATTACACACACTATATGGGAGGGATTTCATTTTTAATTCATCTTTATGAAGACTTAGAATTTATGAAGACTTAGAATTCATTCCTTGTATTTAAAGGGAAGTTTAGAAGAGAAATAAACATTTGTGTACAAAATGCGAAAAAAAAAAAAAAAAAGCAAGAAACTTAAGAGGAGCAACATTGAAGCCAAGGTATTTTGTGGGGGGTTTATTTGTTTGTTTTGTTTTTTTCGGAACCAGGGATTGAACTCAGGCCCTTGCGCTTGCCAAGGAAGCACTTACTCTATTGAGCCAACTCCCTGGTCCTGAGGAGCGACATTGTTTAAGAGCCAACAGAATGAGATGAAATTGAGAAGACAGTGGCCAGTCTGCAAAGTGTGAAAATGGTGGTTGATGGTACGGGAGGCACTAGGCCTGTGATATCACTAGAAGTTACAGAGCAGAGAATGTCACATTAGGAAGGATCAAATGTTCCGAGAAAGTGTAAGGAAAAACTGTCAGACACATAGAACTGAAGGTAGTTGGGTCCCTGCTCATGGCTAAGGACTCCCAGCAGTATGAGTGGGCACTGGCCAGAGGTAAAGGGCCCTGTGGGGCTTGAGGAGACTGCAGCTAGTCCAGAGCGTGTGGCATGCAAAGATCCACTGCTTGCCAAGTGTCCAGATTTGTGTGCTGGGTTCCAGACACCAGTCACCCTGTGGAGCAGGGGGAAAAGCTCCAAGTCAGCGGAGAGCAAGCTCTGGGAGATCTTTCCTGCCCTCCAGTTTCTCCTCTAGTGCCTAAAGGGAAGCTCACCTTCAGGGTAGCAAAGAAATCCTTGGAACAGAGTAGTCAGCCGTGGCAGTTGAAATCAAAGGTGAGAAAAACTCCAAAGAAAACCAAATAAATGGAAGACAGACATAGAATTCATTCCTTGTATTTAAAGGGAAGTTTAGAAGAGAAATAAACATTTGTGTACAAAATGCGAAAAAAAAAAAAAAAAACAAGAAACTTAAGAGGAGCAACATTGAAGCCAAGGTATTTTGTGGGGGGTTTATTTGTTTGTTTTGTTTTTTTCGGAACCAGGGATTGAACTCAGGACCGGAAGGGTCTGTGTGATAAAGAGGTCGGTCCTTCTAGCTCACTGTGCTCATTGAAGGCAATTGCTAGTAAAAGCTAGCAGCATTTCTGAAATATGTGATAGGATTATTCTTTATAGGAAAGTACAAAAAAACAAAAGCAACTTCAGTTTTTAATAAGAAAAGAGTAATGGAAGACATTGCTGCCCCTGATGATACAGCTTCCTGTGAGTAACCCATAATCGAGTGGAGTTGTATTGGCAAAGGGTTAGCACATGGCCAGTGTGACAGAGTGCAGATGTCGCTCTTGTGCCTTTAGCTGCTTGACAGGTGCAGACACAGTCCCCTGGAGGAAGAGGAGGCTCGGCAGGTGGTACTGGAGCAGTGAGACTGAAATGTATGCCTTCATGCTGGAAAGTGGTTCAGCAGAGTCCTAAAGTGCTAAGTGTTCACTCACCCTGGGATTAGCAGTCATAGTCAGGGGTATTTGTCCCAGGGAAAGGAAAAGTTTCATTGAAAAACCTGTACATAAATATTCATAGCAGCTTCATTTATAATGGCCAAAACTGCAAACAACCCAGATGATAATGCAGGTGAGCATTAGAGAGACGCTGTAGAGCATATGAATAGAAACTTAGTAGGAGGAAGGAATTGCTGGCACCTGAAAGAACTTGAACAGATCTCATAAGGGAGACCCTGGGGCTGGAACCTTGTGTCCTGTAGTGGGTTCAGAGGCCCTGCTCACACACAGTGTGCCAAACTTGTGCCTAGCCAGCCTCCTTGGCTTGATGCTGGCTGTATTGTGCCCAATTTACCCCTGAAAGGCTGGAGAGAGGTGCGCAGAACCCTTTGTACTATCTGCAACATCCTACAGATCTTTAATCACTTCAAAAGTCCTAAGTGAAAAACTAGTCACCAGGCAGATGCTGCCTGTCAGACACGCATCTGCAGTCCAAGAGCCCCGAGAAGTTGGAAGTAGTTGGACAAAAAAGAAAGTCTGTCTGACTCGTAAGCCAAAGGGCCAGTGTGGAAAGGGCACTTTATGGTGTTAGCCTCCACAGCTTCAAAATACTTGATGAAATGGCAGAGCTAAAAAAAGGAATGGGTATATCCATATTCCTTCAGGGAGATTCTAGCCTGGGTCAGCAGAATGCACACTCTGGCTAGTGGGCTAGGGTCAGCTTTTATATTTTTAAAGTGTTGGTCAAAGAATGGGTAGTAAGTAACAGGCTGAGTAGGGCCAGCAAAGCCTGGACTGTTCACCATCTTGCCCTGAAAGCAAAGGCTCACTGACTCCTACGTATAGTCAGATTTTTGTCACTGATACAAAATACCTGAGGCAGCCTACTTTATAAAGAAGAGTTGTTATGCTCACAGTTGAAGGACAGGAAATGTATGCAGCATGCCTGGTTCAGGTAAGGACCCTGGGCTGCATGGTATTGTGGCAAGCATGTAGGTATCCCATGTCTGTGTTTTTCTGATAAAGCTTCTTCTGGTTGTGGGGCTCCACCTGAATGGGCTAACCTAATCTCTAATCTCCCGAACTCTAAGTGCCATGGAGAGATTCAGCTTCTACCCTCCTGATTTAGGCAGAGCCTCAGCAGATTTGAGCACATTGAAGTTGTCCATTTTCAGACCGTGTCAGAGGTAGGAGAGAAGGAATAGCAATAAATGTCTACTAAGTATTTGAGAACTCGCCAACAGGAAAAACTATGGGGTGGCACCAGCTGGTTCCCTCAGTGACTCTAAGTACACTGCTTATCAGGTCTTGTGAGGTGAAGCTAAAGCCATCCTGAGAAGGAAGGCTACTTCATCTCTGTAAGCTAGCATGAGAATAGATCAAATAGGGAGCACCTGGGAAGAGGGTTATGCTAAGGAAACAGCAGGTTTCCTATTAGTGAAATAAGAGGGGCTGGGGTTGTAGCTCAGCTGCATAAACACCTTTGTGACAAGCACCACAAAGGTTCCCTGGTACCAACAAACAAGGAAATAGGAAGCAAATGTGTAGCAGAGAAGAATGTTGTTATGAGTGGCTTCTTGGCAGGAGCTCTCATAGCTGGTGGCAGTACAGAATGGCATGGCTTCTTAGGAAACGAAATACATTCTGTGTGGCCCAGCAATTGTGCCCTGCTGCATTTACCAAAAGGAGCTGAGTACATTCACGTAACAGCTTGCCCTCAAGAGCTGTGGCACCTTTCGTTAAGAATGCCAGACTTTGTAATCTAATAAAGGACGTCTGCAAAACTGTGAAGGAAACCACACAGCAACAGTGTGTTGGAAACTGTTCCTCCCCAAGCTAAGGCCATCTGGGTGTCCTTTGTCATTGCTGGTAAGCCAGAGGTCCCACCAAACAGAGAAGGGATGCAAGCGTGCTTTGATGCTGGCCACAGTGGTGCGCCACTATGACACCAACATGCAGGAAGTTCAGTACAAGTTTGAGGCCAGCCTGGGCTATATAGTGAGTTCAAGACCAGCCTGATCTGTGTAACAAAACCCTGTCCCACGTGAAAAAAAAATTGAAAGAAAAATAAAGCAATCATTATTAGCAGGTGATATGATTGATATATAAGGAAAATTGAAAAGATTCTACAGTACAATCATTCAAATTAATAATATAGCAGGTAGCCAGATATAAAATCAACATGTAAAATTTATTATTAAACAATAAAACAACCACCATTATTAAAACTATACTAACATCAAAGAAAAATGTGAGATAATGAGAAAACCAAAGTACAAAATCTACATCGCCAACCCTAAAACACCTTGAAAGGAGAGGAATGCTGCCTCCACAGGGGGAAAGGTCTGGGTGTCAGCAGCCCCAGCCCCTGACCGGTCACAGCATCAAGGGACTTGTCCCAGAGCAGTGAGAGCGGCAGAACTTGCTCACTGAGACCTGTGGCTCTCACAGTGTGGATCAAAAGGACTCACACTCAGAAGCATATATGCTTCTGAAACGAAAATGGAACAAATATTAAACTTATTAAAAAGCACTTATCACAGCTGCCATCAATGCTTCCCAAAGGACTGCCCCTGATTTTGAGTGCTTACCCCATCTTTCTTGCTCCTTGTAAGGCAGTTCTGAGGTGTCTTTATGAGCATCTTTAGTTACTGGTGTGGCTGCCGATCTTCAAACCACCTCAGAATGTTTTCTGGTTTGACTTTGGGGAAGAGCCAAGAGTTGCCTAGGGCTGATCCACTGAGTGTATTGGATGGGGACAAGAAGTGCTGTGCCAGAAGGGCTGTGTGACACGGAGCACTGTGGTGGTGGAGGATGAGACAGCCCCCTTCTCGGGCCTTGTCCATGTTCCTTACACTAGTAAGCTTTCATAGCACTTGGAATTTCCTTGTTTTGTAAAAATTAGCAACCATCAGCCTTTACAGGAACATATGTCTTTTTATTCCTTTTTTTTGTTTTTTTTTTCTTATTGTTTATTTGGTATAAATACTATGAGCCACTCGGACTCATAGTAAACTACCTGTTTTCAGCCTCCCCAGCACTGAAATTACAATTATGAGCCACCATGCCTGGACTCTGGCTGGCTCCATGCACCCTGGGTGGCGCTGGTCTGGTGTGTGATGTCTCTCTTTTTATTCTTAAGCAATAAATATCATTGAAAATGAGGTTTTTGTAAGTTTTCATAACCAACAGCAACTGTGACTTTTTACAAACACACCCGCTGGTGTCCAGCATGATGTCTCAGCTCTTCTCCCTTTCCTTTGCCTGTGAAGAAAGTTTCTCAGAGGAGCAGCCCAGCAGGGAGTGGTCCTTCCCAGTGGGTGCAGTTCTCATGTAGGAGCTTAGGCCTTTCTCTGTAGCCACGTCTGCACCAGCATCTGCTCTTCTCTTGGTAGCACCCTAATGAGGTTCTCCCTCACCCTGTCTGGGAAGAACTTTCTTGCAGGGCTTCCTACTGTAGTCGGCAGAGCTTCCAGGGCTCCACATGGTGTCTGGTTTCTGGACGAGGCACTGTTGCCTATTTCCATGTGTGTCTTTCTCCATAGCTTGAATACATCAACTCCCGGGCTGTGCAGCTCGGGTCCCTCCTCGTCCGGGGCCTCACCACTCTGGCTCTGGTCAACAGTGCATGTGGCTTCCCCTGGAAGATGAATGAGTTCATGCCCTGGAATGTGTTCGACGGGAAGCTTTTTCATCAGAAGTACCTGCAATCAGAAAAGGGGTATGCCCTGGAGGTTCTTCTGGAACAAAATGTGAGTTTGTGGGATCTTGATTGCTTTGTTTTGCTTTGCACATTTCAGAAGCAGTTGGAAGCTGGCACCAGCAGCAGAGGCTGTGGTATCCAGCCACAATTTTTTTTTATCCTGTTATCATATGTAGAGTCAAAGCCCAGGTACAGAAGGCGAGAGGCCCACCTCCCAAGGGGCTGTGGCCTGCAGGTGTGTCTCCTTTCACCAGTGCTACACAACACACATGCTACGATGTCTGTTTTCTCTCACTCTGCTTTTGCTGGACATCAGGTGAGGAGGGCTGTCCTGCTTAAGCAGCCTCCACCATTGTCGGAAGCCTCAGAAGTCTTCATCACTAATGTTAGGTGAGTTACACTTCTACTTTCCTGACAAGAAGGTCCAGTTACTCTATGACGCCAGGAACCTGGTAGCCAATAGTGTTGTGTTGGCATCTGTGGATACCACAGCCTCTGCCTGAGAAGGGAGCGTTTTGCTTTGCAGAAGGGCTGCCACAGCCCCTGCACCACTTGGCGGGACATTTGAAAATATTCTGAAGGCTTCCTGTGTCCCTGGGTGTGTGGCTGCTGCTCCACTTCCTAAGTACAGTTGCCACATGGTTCCTGGAAGGTTTCCAAATAAGGCCCCACGCCAAGCTCATTTGGAATGTTTTAATACCCACAGGGATGTGAAGACAGTGTGAGAGAGCGTGCTGGTCTGTTAGATAAAATGCTCCATGCTGTAATACCAGAGGGAAAACATTTGGAAAGGTGTTGCCATCAGCATTTCTCGCCAAAGGAAAAAAAGCCAAGGTGTCTCAGGACTTCTGTGTTTAGGACTTAGAAGTGGTCTCATTTATGCGTGGGTAGCAAAAGCAGAGTGAGAGAAAACAGACATCATAGCGTGCGTGTTGTGTAGCACCGATGAAAGGAGGCACACCTGCAGGCCACAGCCCCTTGGGAGGTGGGCCTCTCGCCTTCTATACCTGGGCTTTGACTCTAGATATGACAACAGGTTAAAAAAGAATCAAGCACATAGGATAGAACATTCACTAGTAAAACAGGGAGCTGCTAGGAGAGGGTTCCTGCCCCTGCCTGCTGTCTGTTTGGCCTCAGCACACCCTTCAAGTAAGAATGGAAATCCGATGCATAGCTTCTTAGATAAGATTACGGGGTAATTACCTATGTTCTGTTTTAGCAATGACTGCTTACCCCACAGAAGAGAAAGGGTGGTGTACTTGCTTCCTGAGGCTCTCCCAGGAGACTCCCAGGGGGGTCTTCTGAGATGCTGAGTGATCCCACAAGGGAGGACTGCAGCGCGCTCAGGTGATGCAGTGTGCAGCCCAGTGGGTAATACCTTTTGGAACAGAACCTCCATGGTGTGCGTCCCATCCCTCCACTTGACACTCTGCTGACATGCCTTGGCCTCTTCCCCGGGACCTGCTGTCCTGCCTCAGCATCTTCCCCAGGATGTATGGCCAGCTCTCATTGGCGTTCAATCTATTTGCAGCGATCTTGGCTCACCAAATTTCACGATCTGAAGGCACTGGTTTGCAAGGCCTGCATGAAAGAGAACCGTCGCATCGTGGGCCGAACACACTGGAACTCACACCATACAGGTGGGCAAAGGCACTTCTGGAGTATTTTCCCTTGTTTTTATGTCATGGTTGTTACTTAATGCCGTTTTGGATCCTGCTTTTCCAGGTACCACTTAACTTACCATAATAGTCATGATAAAAAGAAGATTCTTCAACAGTAGCCATAGAATCTTTCCCTGCTCAGTGGACCCTGTGTATTTACCATTTTTCCTATTTTTCATTCTGCAGCTATTTCCATTCCATTTCTTATTCACATTGCCTTCGTGTGCATTATTTCCTTGAAGTATCCTGTACAGTTTGTAGAACTATAGATCAAAATGTGATCAGATTTTAGGTGGACATTGCAGCTTGTGTTCTCAAGTCCCTGCTTTCACCAGCAGTTAAGATTCGGAGGTGGCAACCTTGACAGCATTTAAAAACTTAAAAAAATTTTTTTTACTGATTTGTTAGATTGAATGCTTGTGGGGTTTTTTTGTTGTTTGTTTTTTGTTTTGTGGAGTTAGACATGCTTATTTTACTAATGAGATTCTGATTGCTTTTCATGTCCTCCTTTGGTTAGTATCTGTAGCTATAGGCACAGCAGCCCCATTACTATGGGTAAGAGTACTCACATCAGCCTCCTAACCACCAGCCCTTCTCAGTAGCCCTGCATGGTGCCTGTGCACACTCCCAGCGTAGGTCTTTGAAGGTGGCAGGCCCCTGGCGTGCCTGCCTTGGGGAGTGCTAGTGGAGCTCAGCCCTGCATCTGGGACAGTAGGCCTGAGTAGGTGCCGGCCAGCCTCACACCGCATGTGGGACAGCGGGCTCACATGGGCCAGCCAGCCTCACCCCACTTCTGGAACAGCAGGCCTGTGTGGGTGCTGGTCAGTCTCAGGCCTCTGTCTTTGAGGGAGCTTTGGGAAATACCAGGTGTTTGTTTTTTTTTTTTATAAACAACAAAACTCATACATTAGCTTAATCCGACCTTCTAGTGAACCAGAAGGAGCAGGCTGTCTATATTTAGAAATGTAAGGAAATGTTAAAAGTACAAAAGGTCAGTGTTAATGAATTATAGGCTGTTGGGAGAAGCTCATAAAGTCAAGGAATGTTCTCAAGGCCAGAGTCTGGTTGAGGTGGCTTGAGGGGACCAGAGGGGAGGCTTCTGGCCCTGTTGCCCCCAGGGCAGAATTGGAGCAAGCTGTGGGGCTGTTCTGACCCCTCACACAAGGCCAGCTCTCCATGCAGTTCAAAGGATTGGTGGTCCCCTCTGGGAGCCAGGCTGTGCCGCAGCCCCCCACCACCACCAGCTCACCATGCCTTTGTGCACCTGGGTACTGTGGGGACTGCTGTGCTTTCCATGTGGGGATCATACATATCTGCTGATGCATTTACCATACTCCCACAGGGAGGTGGGGAAGACAGAGCTCTGGTTCCCACAGGACGGGCTCTGCGTACAGCCATTCTGGACAAGGACAGTCGCGGAGGGATCAGGGTCCAGGTAAGAGGCCACAATGTTCTGCAGGCTTTTCAGCCACAGTCTTTTGTGTTGTGGTGTTGCCCAGTGCTGCTTTGTGCAGGTCAAGTGTGGGCTGTCTGCTTACAACTGAGTAACATGCTGGTGTTTCATGTGCTGTGTAGCGTGGTCACAGTTGAAACTGATAAATGTCTTAAGTGTGTCTAATGCATGTTTGGGGAGGTGCAGACAGCTTCTCTGCTTGCCTCTGGCTCATCTGCTCCCTACCACTGTATTTTTTGTCAGCTTGTTGCTCTGGTCAAGTCTGATTTTCTCAACAAAAGGCTCCTGTGAAGGTTTTATGGGAAGGTTTATCCTTTTAATGAAAATATCCATGCATAGGCGTATTCCGGTATCTTTCACATCATGGACCACAAGTAGGCTTGCAGTGTGATATGGACTGCGTACACCTGTGACAGATGACGTGATGCTTGTGTTACGCGGAGTTTAGTGGGTAATGGCATTGAAATACAGAAAGACCCGCATACTGGTACTGAGCTCCACTTGCTTGGTTTTAGGAGCCAGACTATATAGATTTGGAAAGCACTAACCTTTTACTTAATTTTAATCCTTTCATGCAGACACACTTTTTAATTCATGACTTTTTGTTTATATTTTGTAAACTAAAATGTGGAGACTTCACATGTTGCTCGGATCACTGCCCAGGGGCCAGCGAGTCTGAGGCCCTGTTTGCTTGAGAAGTACCCTGGAGTTAGCTGGAACCTGCAGGAACAGCCACACCACCTCTTGCCCGGTGTTGCCATGGCTCACACCAACCGAGCTGGGCTGCTCGGCAGTGTACCTTTTTCTCACAGTCCCTAGCAGACAGGTCCAGGAAGATTGCTGCCACTTCACCCCAGACATGCTGTCTCCGTGTCCGTTTGTGCCCCGTGGTTGTGCTGTTTTGAATCTCTGAGCTTACTTTTAATTTAGGAGATGATGAGGTGGTGTTCACTGGGGTAAGTCACAGAAGGGGAGGCCAGAAATGACCATAGGGATGTGACTTGCCTGGAACTGGATGGTGTGACTGGGGCAGATAGTAGGTTGAAGGTGCTGATGCTGTAGTTAGGGCTGTCCTGAAGCTCAAGGTGCCTGGGACCCTGCGGCTGTGTGACAAGGCCAGGCATGAACTGTCACTCTGCTGGGTAGAGCAGTTTGGGGCAGACTCTGGTGTTGTACCTTTGAAGACTTTAGGCTGACGGGCTTCCAGGTGTACCAGGTGATGTCCATGAGAAACGTATGCACGCCTGGCCACAGAGACATCCCCCTTCCTCCCTTGATGCTGTTTTAAAAGGGGGCTAAGAAAGGTTCTGAGATGAGGGGATGTCTAAACCCAGACCTGATGCATGTGGGAGAAGCCCCAGGTGTGTGAGGAATGCTGTGGGCAGGGCCAACTGGCAGGAAGGAGGCCTGGTCAGGTGCAGGCAGTGGTGGGATGGAGACCATGGAACTCAGAGTTGACTCCACAGAGATGCTGGGCCAGGTCAAGGCAGGAGCTGGGCAAGAGGTCCATGCCCATAGTGACCAGAGGCCACCAAAGTGCTGGAGGCCTCCAGATGTTCCTTATAAGACTAGCCATGACACGTGAGATGGCATAAATTATAAGCAGTGTTTGACATGGAATGGCCATGGGTGGGGCGAGGTCCCAGCTTGACTTTCTCCATATCCTATCCTCACTGTGCTTGAGCACCCTATTCCCTGGCTCCTGGCAGCCTAGTGAGAGTCAGGACTGTGCACTAAGGCTTCAGCCCTCAGATGAGGCTGGGCTGGGGAAAGAGGCAGGTGGCTTCCTCTGAAGAAGCCACCCTGACTCCTCAAGAGAAGCTGCTGCCTGCTCCCCTGTGGTGTTTCGTTTGTCAATGCCCATACCCCCCCAAGGTGCCTGGGAACAAGGTGAGGTGGCCTTGTACTACGTTCTGTGGCCCAAGATGCTCCCTTCCTCCCTCCACCTAGAGAGCAGAGGTGAGGCTAGGTGATGGCTGGGCAGACAGCACAAGGAAGAACTTGTAGTTAGTTGGTACCCAGCTGGGAGAGGAGGAACCCCTTGCCTGCACCAAGCCATGGAGTCTGCTCCAGGGGATATCAGCCTGGATTCCTCTCCCAGTGCTGCCTCCTCAGCAGCAGCTGGTCTGGATTACCTTTGCCCATCCCCGGCAGTTCTGTGATTCTTTTATACTGTTTTTTCATGGTGAACAATGAGTAATATATCCTAACACCTAAGGGCAAGTAAGGAAACTCCACTGTATGGTTGAAAAGCCATCATCAGGAATGGGCCAGTCGCGCCCCATCTTAGTGCCAGGAGGTGTGGGGCCTGTTGCTACCTAGCCTTGAAGCTGCAGGCTTTTCTCATGCACCATGGCTCCCCCAGGCTCCAAACCTTCCACCTCGCGGGTCCCACACACAGACCAGCATCCATCTGGGGATTCACTGCATCTCCTGAACCTTGTACCAGAACTTGTTCATGTCACTCTCCTGGCATTGATTCTAATGTTTTTCTTACTATTTATGTTGAACTGCCTGTAAAAGAATTTTTCTGTCAGAAAGAAGACAGTGTCACTGGTGCAGTGAGGCAAGCTCATAATCCCAGTTAACTGGGGAGCTGAGGGAGGAGGGATCGCAGGTACAAGCAAGTCCGGGCAATTTCACCGGACCCTGTTTCAACGTGAAAATGTGAAGGGCTGTGTGTGCAGCGCAGTGGTGCAGTGCTCACCCAGAATGTGCAAGGCGCTGGGCTCAGTCTTGAGTACCACTAACAGGACATCAATTGCATCCAGAAAGATAAAATCAAGAAAACACATGCCTGTGAGCTGACTGTGGCCTTGTCTGTTGTCAGTATGCGGACCCTCCCCCACTGGCCGGAAGAACCTCCTAATGCTTTGCCTTGGTAGGCTGGCAGTGGTTTAAATTAGATAAGGAGAGCCCTGCTTTCTTGGGCTCACAGGAAGCCAGGTGTTGGTTTCCTCAAATTCCATTAGGAAACACTGACAGTGTCCAGAAGTTTCTCTTCATAGGGATTAAATGATAGGGTGATGAAGTCATTGTTCACCAGCATTGCCTGCTCTGTAGCAAAGCCGAACTATCTGACTCTGGAACCTGCATAAGGCTGGCACCTCCCTTGGGCAGTCTGTATACAAGGTGGTCTTCTGTAGCCATATCCTGTGCCAGGAGCCCGGGGCCATTGTGGTACCATGTGTCCCTACTCATGTGGCGTGTGACACCAGGCTAAGAGCCTGCTAGCTGGAGTGTCAGGCAGAAGTGAATCCTGGCTGGTAAGAGCTGGTGGGCCTCCCCCAGGCCTGGTCCTGAGGGATGCAGTGGCAGGCAAGTCAGAAGGGCACCCCTCCAGGGCTGTGGCAGAGGCAAGGAGCAGAGCTAGGGGGCCGGCTTTATGGTGGTTGGTCACGTGGACAAGGCTCCCAGCCTCCCCCCACCACACACCTGAGGGGCAGGCAGAGCTCCACTTGGGGCAGCTGGCTGTGTCCCCAGGGTCCCATATGAAACTTCACAACCTGCCATGTCATGCCTCTCCTGATGGGCTCGTGGCAGTGTGGCCCTCCTTCCACTCTCTCGCACATCAGCAGCAGTGGCCTTAGCCAGTTGTGGAGGTGAGCTCTTCTCTCTGCCTGGAATGTGCATCCCTCCCCAAGACTCAGTCCCACCTGAATTCTTGTCGTGATCCTGTTGCCGCATATTGAATGCACCCTGCAGACTTGAAGCAGTTCACAGCTTAGTGAAACAATCCTTGAGCGCAGACAGAGAGACTTTGAGCTTCTGGATCCATTTCTCTGGATATTGGAGGCCTCCTGGGCTGGTCCATGGTGCAGTGATGTGTGATGGTGCCAAGGGGGCCCTGGTGTTTTGCTGGTAACTGCAGTGTGTTCATCCATAGCTGCCCGTTAGTTTGCATTTCATTCCAACCACTCTGTAGGATGCTGCTTATGCACATAGACAAACTCCAGATGACCAAGAACAGCATACATTTCTTCCTGATCCAGAATGAGCAGAGACAAGACTGTGGCCCTAAACACTGGTGCTGGGTGGTCCTGGCAGGTGAGGGGGCCCACAGCAACTCTCCTTGCCTCACTCTGGTGGCCCAGGGAGAGGCAGGCCTCAGGTGTAGAGCTGCACTGTAGAACCACTTGGATTTCAGGAAGCATTTAGAACCCTGCTTTCGGGTGTGCCCTGCTGGCTGCAAGGCTCAGAGGCTTGCTTAACTGCTACTGTTCTGTTTATTGAGAAGCTGGGCTGCCCAAATCCAGCCTGAAGTCTGCTGAGAGGCTGTGCCTTGCTTGTTTTGAGACGTGATCTTAGAAGGAGAGCCCTGCTGGTGGGACTGGCAGGGAGGCCCTGGGACCATGGGACGAAAGGCTGGCTGAGTGTGCACACTGGGCTGGCACTGGCCGGGCTCTTGCTTGGGGGGTGGGGGGTGGGAGGAGTCAGTAGCGCACCTTACTGACTGCATTCTATGCAAGTGTCACACCGACTTTTACAAGGACTGGGGTGTTTTCCAGATATCAGATAATTACTTTTTCACTATTAATTATTCCAATCAAATTTGAAAGAGCTACTTTTTGCTGAATTTTGCCTACATTGAACGTAGTCCTATTTTTGTATTTTGTGTCCCAAGGTAGAATCAAAAGGCGAAATTTTTGGTGTTAGCAAACTCAAAGTGCCTCCTAATAGAAGTGTTCTGTTAACTGCCAGAGCAGGCAAGCTTCCAGAGCTGGGCAGGTGTGAGCCAGGCAGGGAACAGGGAGCTGCCAGAAAGCAGGACCTCCCCAGGAGGGTAGCCCCTAGGTGGTCGGCTTCGAAGAGCTGGGTTGGCCCACTGAGAACAAACGGGCACCACGCGGGCCCCTGCTGCTGCTGGCCAAGCAGGAAGACTGCGGGCCCCTGCTGCTGCTGGCCAAGCAGGAGGACCAGCGTGTGAGATTCCACAGCTGGGAGCGGCGAGCTGGCCTTTTCCCCTTCTACATGGCAGTTCTGGGGAGGTGCGAGCACTCAGCAACACACCCTCCATCGTGTGGGATAATGAGGCTGTGGGAACTGCCATGGTGCGGTGCGTGTTGGTTCTGGCCATCTGCCTCCTCCCAGAGCCGCGAGTTTTCACGCCTCTGGGGCAGCGGGCTTGCCTACAGGGCCGCGCTTCAGGGGCCACGTCTGCAGGCTGCACAGCACTCTTCCCAAGGTGTGGTGAGCTCTCACCTTTTTTGCTAGGAGGGCAACTGTGCTCTGAGTCCCTTCCCAACACTCCCTGCCTCTCAGAAAGGCAGAAAATGGCCAAGCATGCTGTGTGCTGGGAAGGAGGCTCTGGCTCACCCTGGAAAGCCACACACGGCTTTTTTGTGCCTGGTAGAAAGTCTCTTGTGAACCATCTGCATACAAATTTCCATTTCCAAAATCATTAGCAAGTAATAAATGTCTACATATCATGCAGATGGTTGGAGCTGGTGTTAAGAGGAACAGTTTTGACAGTTTCCTTCCACTAACGGCACAGCTCCTAATTAATTGCTTCCACTTTAATGGAATAATTATAGAGCAAAATTTTAATGACAGGTGGCCACAACTGAAAGACTAAAGCACTGTCCTTGCACACTTCTCAGCATGCCATTTTTATGCAGGCTAAAGATGTGCAAGTTTTTGTTCGAATACTGGGAAAGAGTTAACTCTGACTTCAGTTGTTGTGTCTGTTCGGGTGCAGGAAGCAGACAGCACGAGCGTGACCAGTGGAAAAGGCACTAGGCGGCTGGTCCGCATCTGCAGAGCCACGGGCTGCACAGAGTACCCCTCGCCAGCAGAGCTCGGACAGGGCGCGCATGTTGTGCCCTCCTACCAGAATCCGCTTGGTGGATAGTGGGCCTCCTCCAGAAGAAATGTGGGGAGGAGGACAGAGCAGCTGCACCCAGTCCGCTCACACACTCCTGAGATTGCGCAGCGCACCACACTACCTGGAGGGGACTGCAGCCAGGGGCCAGACCTCAGCAAGGAGGAGAGTGCCTTTGCAGCGGGCACGCCCCGTTCTGTGTGGCGCCCGTCCTCATGCGGTGTGCCCCAGTTCCTAGCCCCAGTCGTTAACACCGTGTATGTCATCTCAGTCTTTGCATCCACTGTATGAGGCAATGTTGACTTTTTAAAATAAACTAAAATCTTAACTATATCCTGCTGTTTTAAACTTAACACTAGATTGTGAAGATGTTTTCCTGTGTCATTAAAAAGTCTTTGAAAACATGTCTTAATAGCTATTCGATATTTCCTAAATTTTGTCATTAAAAATTGTACTCAAAAATCAGGTTTCCAGCTGTTTCTTCCTTTAGTTCTCCTAAGTGTTTGAACAGAAACTTAAGCAGAAGCCAAGTTCTCACCCTCCTGATGGAAGAGTCAGTTCTGGCTGGGGCAGCACAGCATGTGGGACCCAGGCTCTGTTGCTTGTGTCACTCTTTTATTTTGCCAGGTTTGGGTTCGTGTTTTACAGCAGTTCATGTCAAAAGCCCTGAGCTCTCAGTGCGTGAGACAGGAAGCCTGCAGGTGTCTGTTGAGAGGAGGCAGGTGCTGAGCTGCCAGGAAGCCTGATGTATAAAGCTGCTGCTGAGCAGTGTGTTTGCTGCTGTTGACTTGTGAACACTGAGCAGCATTTGTTTCTTAAAAATCATTTTAAATGAATCCAAGTTCAGAGTGCCCCTTTTCATGGAGCGATGTTCAGATAATCCAAGAATTGAACCTGTAATCCTCACATTAGTCTGAGCGATACCTGTGTGTATTGATAACAAAGCATGCTGGATTTGGCTCAGAAGACAAGCATGTTTTACTATAACAACTATTAGCTGCAAATAAAACTGCTAAAAAATGTGTAGGGGGAAGTCAAGTATCTTATGCTCCCACCTCCAAACCCAGCAGATGAACAGTAAGAATATCTAAGGAGGACTTCCTGCCAGGCTCTGGCTGTGCATATATTTGGGGGGTTTTCCCCCTCATTGTTTATAAAAATTAATGAGTTTATTTTCACAGATTTGTACCTGCAGAGAACATACTTGGATCATCCTCCTGTGCCCTAGTTTCACTTTTCTCTTTCAGCACGAGGGTGTTGGTGTTCACTGTGTACACTGTTTTTTTTTGTACCAGGAATTGAATTTAGGACCTTGTATTGCCGGGCAGGCATTTGAGCCACTGAGCTATGTCTCCAGCCCCTGTGTACAATATTTGATCTAATTCACTTCCTGCTACTATCTGGGATGTGAGGGGTGGCTTCCTAGAGGTTATGCCCTTCCAGTTATGGCCGCCGTAAAGTCAACATGAGCCAGCAGGCACACTCCTAGCCGGCCGGTATGGCTGCAGCTGGTGATGTTCCTGGGCCAGCAGCATGAGACTTGGGTCGCTCTTGCCTGAAAACTGTCTCACGTTCACGTTTGCCAAAGAGGATCACAGTCTCCAGATACTTGATTTCCTGGGTTTGTGAAAATATGGCCGTTGCTTCTAGATGCTTCTGAAAGGGGTTGTGGACCTAGTTTCTTTTCTTTTCTTTTTTTTTTTTTTTTTTTTTTTTTTTTTTTTTTTTTTTTTTTTTTTTTTTTTTGTGGAACCAGGGATTGAACTCAGTGCTTGCCAGGGGCGCTTATGCCACTGAGCCATCTCCCCGGCCCCTGTGGACCTAATTTCACTTCATGCAGATCTGAGATAGTTTCTGGCTGTGGAAATAGTACAACCCCCCCCATTTATTTTATGAGAGTTGCCTAGCTAAGTATACGCTCTTAATCCTTTTAATTTCTGCTCCTTTGAGACTGCTACTGTTTCTTTGCCATTAATTTATATAACATACATTTCTATGGAACTCATTTTCAAACATTATATTTAAGCTCTCCACTGGATTTGGTGGCATACACCTATAACCCCAGCCCTCAAGAGGTGAAGACAGGAGGGTCGCTGTGAGGTTGAGGCCAGTCTAGGCTACAAACTGAGTTCAGGAAGACCCTCTCTAAAGTCACTAGAATATTTTTGTTAAAGCCCAGGTGGAACTTCGTGTGGTGTGGAGCATTACGTTAGGCTAATGCACTGGCTTTTTCTTAATTTAGTGCAGATCACAAGTTACCTCTACAGTCAACTCAGAGTTTCCGTGTGTCAATTTAAATGTTAAAAGATGCATTTATTACTCATAATTTCACATCTCTTCGTCTCTTGCAGGATGTTTCCATGTCCTGTAAACCTGGGTCTGTGTGCAAAGAGCAGTGATAGATGGGAACAGCACCCAGGGGACTGCTTGGGGACATAGCAGCTGCCACCCAGGCATCAGGCCAGCAGGTGCAGCAGCCTCATGTTAACCTCACTGCAGCTCAGAGGCAGAGTGATGCCTCAAGAGACCTCTTTTCTGCACTTTTTTGTTTGAAAAACTTGTGTTCGGGGTCAAGATGTAGCTCAGCTGCGCATGTGCCTGCCTGACAAGCATGAAGTCTTGTTTGATTCTTGGTATCAAAAAGGCAAACAGAAATAAATCTTGCATTTAGTTATTTCCTTATTTTTAACGTATTTAATACAAGGTCTCACTACACAGATTGGACTCATAGTGATCCTCCAGTTTTCAACCTCCCAAGTGCTAGGATTATAGGCACGTGCCATCACGCCCAGTCTCAATCACAGTCTTGGCCCACCCCAGAAGCGCAGCAGCACAGCACAACATGGATGGAACCCCAATCCCTGCACTCGGCCTAAGCAGGTGAGATAGTCTGCTGAGTTGTCAGACTGGCCCAACCCTCATATTTAAAGTCAAGAAAAAGTTAACTTGTTGAGGAAGCCAAAGACAGAAAATGTAAATCCAGTGTTACTAGCCACACCTTATTGCTACATAGAAGGTATAATCCTATTTGTGCAAATTGATAAAAATAGAATTACTGGTTCAAAAATACAGTTAATAAGTATCATGAAATAGGAAATGTTCAAGTGGGGAAGGGAACGGAGGAGCAGGGGAAAGGGAGAGAAGGGAAAAGAAAAAATAGACACTTCTCAAATGAAGAAATACAAGTAGCAAATTAATGCATGAAGAAATGTTCAACATCATTGGTCATTCAAGAAATGCAAGTTAAAACAACACTGAAATTCCATCTCATCCCAGAAAGAATGTTCATCATGGAGAAGTTAATGAATGCTGGAGAGGCTGTGGGAAAAGAGGAGCCCTTCTCCACTGTTGGGATTGTAGACTGATACAACCACTGTAGAAATCAGTGTGGAGATGCCTCAGAAAGCTAGGATTGGAGGTCCCATTCAATACAGCTATTCCTCTTTTGGGATTTTCCCAGAATGAAAATGTCATACCACAACAATGTATGTGTATCTATGTTTATAACGGCTCAATTTGTAATAACTAATTTTTTTGTGTGTGTTTAGTACGAGGTCTACAGGGTCTCAATACACAGATCAGACTTTTAGTGATCCTTCCATTTTCAGCCTTCCAAGAGCTGGGATTACAGATGTGTGCCACCACACCCACTCTCAGTGTGCCCGGGGGCCAGCACAGCACATGGTGGGGGGGGATCAAACCCCTGGCCCCTGCATCTGCCTAAACAGGCACTTTAATCTGCTGAGCTATCTGGTCGACCCAAAATTTATGATAGAAACTTTTGTTTTTAGACAGTACCAGGATAATAACTAAATCTTGAAAACAACCCAAATGCCTATTACTGAGGAATTAATAAAAAACATTTATTTTTATACCACAGAATGCCACTCAACTGTAAAGGATAAAAAAAGGTTTTGCAACTACAGATCATACTCATAAGTGAAATAAATCAGACTCCTGTAAACATTGCATTGTCTCCCTAGTGTAAGAAGCTGAAAGATTAAATAAGATCCTAAGTATACAATAGATACTGTGAAAAGGAAAAAAAACTGCTCAAAAGGAAAGAACAACCAGGATGGAGGAAGAAATTATTTGTATATGCAAGAAAGCAAAGATAATTCTAATACTCTTATTAGTTCATTGGAAGGAACCATTTGTGCTTATATTGTTTGGTCAGTTTTGCATAATCTGAGCAACTACTTTGAAGATAATGTGCAACATAACAATTGTTAATTTCCTGTTTTGGAATTCTGTATTGTTTTTATTGGTTTTTTTCTCTTTGAAAAAAAAATGGACACAAAA
The DNA here is from genome assembly GCA_004027165.1 of Ctenomys sociabilis. Classification (NCBI taxonomy): domain Eukaryota; kingdom Metazoa; phylum Chordata; class Mammalia; order Rodentia; family Ctenomyidae; genus Ctenomys; species Ctenomys sociabilis. Next base: position 22,178 of record PVKA01030438.1, read on the forward strand.
CTTTTGTAAATGGAGTGGGATTTAGGAGTGGGGGACAGGAATGGGGAAAACAAGTGATATCATGGGCAGGTACAAATTCTCTGATGGATGTTTTATATATATATATATATATATATATATATATATTGATTAAATGATTAATCAAAAAATGATTTAAAAATATATACATACTAGTGGAATGCTGGCTGTGCACATGCAGAAGATTGACTCTAGACCCCTATCTTAGTGTGGACTAAAGTTGAAATGAACCGATGAAAGATACAGGAAGACTTAGCCATAGACAAAGGACTTTATTTTTCTTTTTTTTGGCAGAACCAGGGATTGAACTCAGGCCCCTGTGCTTGCCAGGAAAGCACTTATTCCACTGAGCCATCTCCCCAGCCCTGGCAAAGGACTTTCTAAACAACTTCAGTTACAGAAATGATATCAAGAGTCGCCAAACAGGATCATGTCAAGTTAAAAATCTACAGAAGCAAATAAGACAATTAGCAGTGAAGAGACAAGCTACAGAATGGGAAAAAAAGTCGCCAGTTACTCCTCAGGAATACAGTGAGTCTTCAATTTACAAATGAACTTCGTTTGTAAATCATAAATGAATCCAGCTATGCATCTTTGACACAAAAATATACTGTAAAGTATTAAAAAATACAGGAAGTTCCCAGTGTACCATCCCACAGATTGCACACCATTGCTGTACAGTCAGTACCAGGCAGAGCGGTCCTGGTGGTATCCAGCAGACACAGGAGCTACCTCTGAAATGCTCACATCTGTGAACGTGCAGTGAGGCTTATTTGTATCCAAAAGTTTGCAACTCAACTGTTTGTAACTCAGGGACTTACTCTAGAATATATAAAGAACTCAAAAAGAAAATTCCCTCCCCAAATGAAAGACCCATCAAAACATGGGCAACTGACGTGAATAGACATTTCTCGGGAGAAGTACAGATGGCAAATGGGAAAAAATGTTCAGCATTTCTGGCCATTAGAGAAAAACAAATCAAAACAACATTGAGATTCCACTTTACTCTAGAAAGAAAATCAGAGAACAAAGGAACCTTCTACATTGGTGGGAGTGTGAACTAGTACAACCACTATGGCAATTGGTATGGAGTCCTCAGTAAGACACGATTTCATTAGACCGAGCTCATCTCCTTCCAGGTATCTTCCCAAAGAGTTACAGACAGCATGGTGATGCATACATACCCAGGATTATAGCAGCACAACTCAGGAGGACTACACTGTGGGACCCACCTGTATCTACTAACGGGTAAAATGTGGCATTTATGTACAAGAGTACTAGTCTATATAGGAAAACCCACTGTATTTGTGGGGAAGTGGATGTACCTAGAGATCATGTGAAGAGGAACAAATCATACATACAACCTTAAATATTGCATGACCAATATGAGAGGCCCAAAAACTAAAGAGCAAAATAAAAGCTAATAATGGGGAGATACATCTTGCACAAAAGATGAAGGAATAGGAAGATGAGTAAAAGAATGAAGAACATGTATACAGGTACCAACTCCCAGGAGGAATGTGATCATTATGTGCTGCAAACAGTGACTTAGTATATATAGGGCCGGCCAGATACCTCAGCAGACTAAAGCACCTGCTTAGGCAGACAAAGGGACCAGGGTTCAATCCTGCCCCCAAGGTGCACTGAGACAGTGATTGAGACTGGGCGTGGTGGCACACACCTGTAATCCCAGCATTTGGGAGGCTGAAAACAGGAGGCTCACTACGAGTCCAAGCTATGTAGTGAGACCCTGTAGACCCTATACTAAATACATAAAAAAAGAAAAAAAAATACATATATATATATATGGATGTTTGAATTTTGGGCTGATGCTATGAAATTACCCTTTCAAGTGGTGGCAGTACCTCGTACCGGTCTCGCAGTGTGACTGGCCACATGTATCTGTCACCGTACATGAACTCCAGTCTTCTTAATTTTTACCCATGGAATAAAAAGGATGTTTTAGTTTGCATTTCTCTGAATATTCATGAGGTCTCAGCCCCCATACTTTGGCCATTCCTATTTCTTTCTATGAATATTACACATTATTGGGCAAACTCTTTTGGGTAGTTTCTATGTTGATTTATAGATTTCCTCCTTCTAGTTTTAAGCATTTGATGATCATTTGTGTTGCAAGCAGTCTTTCCCTTCCCCTCTCTTTAGGTTGGAAGCCTCAGTGACTTCTCCATTTCATGAGCCCTGCCCTCTATCTGTCAGTAAGGATGAGGCTGCCCCCAAGCATCTCCCTGCCCCCACTGTGGTCCAGGCTTTCTCAGTGCCATGTGACTCACCTTCTGCGGCCTCATCTCCCACAGTCTATACGCTCACCCTGCAGACCTGGCCCTGGCTCTACCTGCTCAGGCCACAGGGCTTCTGTGCTCTTCACTGCTGCAGCAGGCAGTTGTGGCTCCTGATGCTGAGCTGTGAGAGCATCCGTTCGCTGCTCTGAGACCCGGTGAGCACAGCACTAATGAAGTGGATGGGTGCGGGCCACTCTAGGGAGAGCCCCACAGGGTGTGGACAGCCAGAACAAGCCAAACAGATGTCCCAGCCAGCACCTGTCAGAGGCGGGGTCACATGGCCTCAGCACACAGCACTGACACTGAAACTCGAGATGAATCAGCACATAGCCTATGCAAAAGTTCCACTGCGTTGGTCATGTGGACTGACTATGGTCTTTAGCCTCAACAACTTGCAGATCCCTAGCACTGGCCATGGCTCTCCCAAAGGCTAAGGGTACACTTGCTTGTCGTGGAATAGGCAAGGCACAATCCAGTGAAGAATAAAGCCCTCCCAGTGTGTCTCAGCATATGCTTTCATGGGGCTATAGATCTGCAGTTTGACACAAGCAGACACCTGTAGATCACCCATACCCAGTGCCTGCCCCCCAGCAGGACTACAGCATAGCCTGGCTCTTTTACTTGTCCTGAGTTGGCTCAGATGCAAAGGGCTGTGCCATGGGAGGGAGTGGCCTCTATGGTGGCTAGAGGCACTGCCCCGCACACGGACACAAAACCCTGAGCTGCACACCTTGCTTAGCTGATACATAGACGGCAGGATGGGTGCAGAGTGTGTGTTAGATGCTTCTCCACCTGAATGTGCAGCCATGAAAGAAAAGTCAGTGCCCTGAAAGCACAAGGAGTCCAGCCAGAGCCACAGACATGGCGCCTTGGTCAGGGTCTTCCGAAGCAACGCTCCCACGTAGACTTAAGTGCAGGGGTCGTGTTCAGAGTGTCCGCACAGAGGCATGGGTTTCCAGAGAAGAGCAAAACACTTCCCCGTAGCACTGTGGAAAGCAGAACTTTGGAGAAGGGGCAGGCTGAGTGTGAAGCATGCGTCCAGCGCAGTGTCTGCTGGCAGCTGCCCGACAGCACGGTGAAGAAGAAGCAGCCCTTGCCCTGCAGAATTCTCAGTGGTGGTCCTGTGTGTATCGTGACAGTCTGTCGATGCATGAACATCATTAGAATTTTGTTGTCCCAGTTCCTTAGCTGTGAAATTTAGCTCAAGTTTGTGTAGCCGGAAGTACCCGTGTGTTCAAGAGCTGTCCATGGACAGTACTAAGGATTGAACTCAGGCCCTTGTGCTTGCCAGGCAAGTGCTTATTCTACTGAGCCAACTCCCTGGCCCCTCCCACTCGTAACCATAGAAGAGCGACCTATAATTGTAAACACTAGAGCCAAATTACAGCAAATACAAATTAAGTGCACCAACTACATTTTCACTAACAATAGAAAATAATTCAACAGTAATAGCAGAAGTATTTGAACATTAATAAAAATTGATGGTTATACCAGTAAAGATAGAGGGACTGGGAAGACTGGCGAGATAGCTGTAAGCACCTGCTGTGGCAAGGGCAGGGAGCAGAGTTCACTGGCAAGCCTGTCCACACACAGTCTGAGAAGACATGCTTTGAAAGCTCACAATCCCTCCTGGAATCCCAGCAGTGGGGAGGCTGAAAACAAGAAGATCACTAGGAGTCCAAGCTGCATAGTGAGACCCTGCACCAAATGCATAAATGGAAAAAAAAAAAAAAAAAAAGATAGTGGGGGTGGGGAATGGGAAAATGAAAGAAGTAAACTTGAAAAATTAAGCAGTCAAAGATAAGGAAAAAAGTGAGATAAAAGATCCTATTAAGGAATAAAATGAAATTAATAGAATTGGATGCAAGTAACAAAAGAACAAAAAAGAAAGAAAAAATTAAGGGGGGAGAAAAAGAAAAAAGGAGCCCCTGAAATACCCAATGCCAAAGACAGAAAGGATCTCCTTCCAAAACTTCCGTTGCAGTTTTGAATCAGAGGTTTCTTAGGATCCCCAGTTTTGGAATCCAGAAAACCATATTTCCTCCCCTGAATTTTGTGACCTGGGGTTTATGATGAGCGCACCCCCTTCTAGAAGCCCCTCTCCCCATTCATCCCAGGCTCTGATGACTGGCTGGCCTCACAAGTGTCCTTCCTCGTGGGGGCAGATGGAGACAGCAGTCAGACCTCTGCTGAGTATAGACAGCGGGGTGAGGACTCAACAGGTGACGGTACCCAGCGCCAGCACATTCAGGCCTGTCTCATCCGCTTTCTTGGTGCTGGAACAATACACCTGACACCCTCAAGTTAAAAGAGAAGAGTCTCTTAGCTCATACTTTGAAGAGGTTTCAGTGCACAGTCAGCTGGCTCCAAGGCAGGGCAACAGGGCAGGGGTGGATTGCAGAGGAGGAACAGTGCATGGCACGCCAGGCAAGAGGCAGCAGAGCAGCACACTCCGCCTCCCTTTCCCTTTATTCCATTCATGCTACAAAGCTACTGTCTGGTGCCACCCCACCCAGGGGGCTCCTTCCCACTGTCCACACCCAGAACTATGCCAAACCAGTCAGTGGACTGATGTACTGATCACACATGCCCAAACCCAGCCCCCTCCAAGGAGCCCCTCCTGGGGGAGTGGGGGACATGCAGCCATAACACAGATCCAGCTGCCCCTGGCAGCCAAGCATTCTGGGCCTGGCTTCTCACCACAGAGGGTGGGTGCCCATGTCCTTCCTGGTCTCAGCTTGAATTTCTGAAGGGACCTATGTCTACCCAATACCCTCGCGTTTGCTGTCTCCTGTAGCTGTCTCTCACCCAGGCAC
>PVKA01030439.1:0-27314 GCA_004027165.1 Ctenomys sociabilis
AAAAAAAAAAAAAAAAAAGTAGAAGATGACATGACACTTTACTTGGAAGACCCAAAAGCCTCCATCAAGAAGCTACTAGAATTGATACACAAATTCAGTAGTGTAGCAGGATACAAAATCAATACTCAAAAGACAATAGCATTCCTCTGTACAGATAACAAACACAATGAGAGGGAAATTATAGAAACCTTTTACAATAGCACCACAGAAAAGGAAATACCGTGGAATTCCCTTAACCAAAAAAGTCAAAGATCTTTCCATGGAAAATTACAGTACTCAAGGAAAAAAGTTCGTAGAGGATTTCAGAAAATGGAAAGATGTTCCCTGCTCCTGGATAGGAAGACCCAACATTGTGAAGATGGCCATACTCCCAAAATTGTTGTAGAAATTTAATGCAATTAAAGATGTATCATGTGCCTAAGGACTGCCACATGGAGAGAAAACTGTCTCACAGTCTTTCTCATTGAACAAATTGTTCAAGCAATGACTGTGACTCATCCACATGGCTGACACTGACAAAGGAACATCAAAGTGCAGTACGGGGTTACAGGATAAAACCTGAGGGGACTTGACTGACCTTATCATATAGAAAAGATGCATTTCTTGTTATATAGGTTTTGCTTCATCTTGGTCTTAACCATCCAGCAGAAAAGTATAAAAATGAAGTATATAAAGTAAATACATATTAATATGCTAAGCTGTAAAAGGCATTAGTCAACAACTTCTGTGGATAACCCACTACTATTGTGGACTGCTGGACTGTGTTGGAGTGTATTGCTGAATTCAAGCACCTATAATAAGTGAATGACAATTGAATACCCATCCCTGACAGGACTAAACAAAAAAACAGGGGATACAAGGAATAACCATTCTGTATTTGTATATACAGAATAGTCAGGATAAATATGTAGGTACTTTCATGTAATTCTATGGGAAGAAAGTTTTGCACTAATAGTGTTTGGACAGGATATCCTGTCTGCTTCTTGTACTATGGATAACCACTAGGATGGTAACAACGTGAACAATATTAATTATTGAAACTGTCCTATAAATGAGCTTTGAAAAAAAAAGATAGGTATACAGTTACTTTCAATGAATAGAGTGATCTGTTCTAATAGTGTTTGTGAGTAGAATATCATGTCTACACCTTGTAAAACAAATAGCCACTAAGAAAATGATATGAAATGTATTAATTATTGAATCTGTCTTACTAATGTGATTTGAAACTGTCTCATTGCTATTTGTTGTTCAATAAAATTATGGGAAAAAGAATAAGTTAATTAAAATTAAAAATAAATTATCAACGAAGTGTATTGACAACCCACAAATTTGGAAACAATTTTAGCTAATTGGCACTCAGACAAAGATCTGTTCTCTAGAATTCATGGCTATACTTCTAAATTACTGTGTAAAAATTTGTAACTATTTGTTCATATTTTTTATTTTTTAAATTATTTTTCCATATTTGGTAGAGACTGAAAGTTTAACATATCAATAGTTGACAGAAAATTCTTGCTCCATCTTATGCCTAACATGTTTGATATTCAGACAGATAGTGAAGTTAAACCTTCCCACATATGTTGTAGGGCAGTAATAAAATTCTCTTGTGGAGGGTTAACAACCTAAATTTGCAGGCCAAAAATTAGAAAAAGAAGGGCTGCAAGGACAGCCAACAATTTGGCACTAGTCTTTTGAGGTCAGTGAGGTCTCAGTCTCAGGACATAGGAGAACCTGTACTGTAACATCATGTAACTCAGTTGTGTCCCAAATTTTCTGATGAAGGAGATTTTGGGGCCACAGAGGAATGTGATTGATGGTGTAGTGTGTGTCTAAAGAGAGCTGCATGGAAAGAAAACCTTCTCTCACACTTTCACAGAGAGCGAATTGGTCAGGCAATGACTATGGCTCATCCACAAGGCTGACCCTGACAAAAGATCTACAGTGTGCAGTACAGGGTTTCGGCATATGTCCTGAGGGAACTTGACAGACCTTATCAGATACAAAACTTACATTTCTTGTTGTATAGGTTTTGCTTCATCTTGATCTTAACTATCCAGTAGAAAATTATACAAAGAAGTTATGAAAAGTGAAGCTATCTTAATACAGTGAGCTGTGGAAGGCTCAAGTCATCAGATTTAGACATTGTCAGTCTTGTGAGTAACCCAACTACTATTGTGGTCTACTGGACTATATTGGAACATTTTGCTCAATTCATGCACCTATGTTATTTAGAAGGCAATGGAATACCCATCTCTGACAAAACTAAAGAAAATAAAGTGATATAAATGAAGAACCATTTTGTATCTGCATATACAAAATAGGATAAATATGTAGTTACTTTTTCTTAATTAAATAGGAAGAAATATTTGTACTAATAGTGTTTGGACCGGATATCATGTGTGCATTCTGTGCTATGAGTGACTAGTACAAAGACAACAATATGCAATGTATTAATTGTTGTAACTCTTCTACCAACCTGCTTCGAAGCTGTCTTATTGCAATTTTTTCTCAATTAAATTAATTTTAAAAAGAACTAAAATGCATTAATTCCCCAAAATTTAAAGACCCAGTCCAGAAATGGGTATCTGAGATGAACACACATTTCTCAAAGGACAAAATTAAAACAGTAAATAAATATATGAAAAGTGTACTTTATGATGAACATAGTTTTCTGCAATTTCTTTTGCTATTGATTTCTAGTTTCACTCTACTAAGGTCTGATATCATACATGAGAATATTTGAATTATATTTGTACTTATTTTAAGTAATATGGTGATCTACCTTTCAGAAAGATTGAAATGCTTCTAACAATACGTGTATTTTGCTGTTGGAAGAAATATTCCGTATCTGTTTAGCCTATTTCTGTACTGTTGTGTTTCAACTATAATATTTCTTTGTTGATATTTAAAACTGTCTTCATGAGGGTTGGATTTTGAGCCTACCTGCACACTATCATTATCTTTCTGTTTTTCTGTACTATTATATCAAGCACTTTTTGTTTCATGAAACTGAATGTACTGACATTTAGTGCCTATATTTTTACAATTTACTGGTGTTATGCCTTCATTTTGAACTGTTCCTTTAGCTGCAATGTGGCATTCTTGGCCTTTTAAAAAAATTTATCAATTTTAATGAGGAAGAAATACCAGTGGGCCAGTTTCACAACAGGTTAGTAGGGCAGTTATAATAATTAATACCTGGCATATTGTCTTCATAGTAGTTATTCAGGATACGAGATGCAGACATGATATCTTGTCTAAACAATTTTGTGCAAATGTTCCTTCGCACGGAACTAAGGGAAAGTAGCTATTCATCTTTCCTAACTATTTTGCATATATATTTATACATTCTTTTTCTTTTGTGAATAGATTTGGTTTAAAAGTCCATTGTATCTGAACTTAGGACAAGTTCTTGCTTTTCAGTCAAGCTTCAATTGCATGGAGTATCATGTTCTTTTCTTGCATGTCAATCTGTGTGTTTGCTTATTTGCTTTTGAGAATGAGGCAAATTCCTTGGAAGTAATATATACTTATTCTCTGGCAGCCTATGGGTGTTGATTGAGCAGGTAGAAGTATTTAAGATGATTATTATTATTGAAAGGTTAGTTACTAATACTTGTCATTTTGCTAATTTTTTGGTATGGTGGCTGTTTTCCTTTTGTTTAACTTATTTATCATCTATTGATGAATAATTTAGAGTTTGTTTTGCAAGTATTCTTCTCCTTCATTAACCCAGGAATAAAACGGATTAGTAGAGAAACTTCATTGAAACAGGAAATGATAAGAGAAAAATAATTAAACATAAACAAAAGAAAAATTGAGTAAAAAGGAGAGTAAAAAGAAACAAAACCAGGCAAAACAAAGTGATAAAGTAACATTTTATATTTTGTAGCTATTAAGATAATAGAAATAGAGACACAAATATTACTCAAATGAGAAGAGGATCAAAAGTTGAACGGTAAGGGCAGCAGAGAGGAGCAGGCTGAAAAAAGAATTCAAATATGTTATGCACATGAACGAACACTATATAAAATACAAACATTGTGCAGTAAAAATTACTATAAAAATAATAGTAAAGTCACAAATTGAACTGATATTCTTGGCAAGAATAAAGGATTAGAGAGAGGAATTTACAAGTAAATAATAGGGCAGTTTTGTAGAAATTGTATCTAGTGGAAGTTGTGTTTTCAAAGACCTAATCAATGGTCTTTGAAGGGAAACCCTTATAGGTAAATATAAAAACTGGAGAAGCAAGTGTAATAGTTAATACTTATATACAGTTTGTAAAATTATGCACATCACATATACTCAAATGATAATAAGAGGGAAATTTAACCTTATGTAATAGATTTAAATAGAAAGAAAGAGATAAAATGGCAATAATGGTGATGGTATCAGGAAAAAAGTGAGAGAAAGAGAATAGGGAAAGACAATTGGAATATATAGGAAAAGAAGGTACAGGAAGATTGAGTCTAATTAATCACCAAATTGAAACAAATTTTAGAAATCATATGAAAAACCCTTGATAAGGACAAGCTAATGCAAGATGTTAAGATACATCAGTGTTTAGGCTAACTTCAATGGAGTTTCAATATAAAAAGAGAAATATCTGAAACATAAAAAAGGAAAAAGGATCAAAAACGTGGCAAGTATTTTAAATTTTAAAAATTTGTTACACTAAAGGTATATTAACTCTATCACAATACTCCCCTCACTCCAAACATACCAATTCCATAGTAGCTGCTATTTTCTTAAATTGCTATGGAATTCTGCATTTGTGGATGACTTTAGTTGTGCTGTGCTAGCTGTCTTGAGTTTGTGTTAATTTATTTATTTATTTTATTTAATGGAAGCAAATACTGGGTGTTCAGGAACTCACTACTACATCAGACTCATAGTGATCCACCTGTTTACAGCCTTCCAAGGGCTGGGATTACAGGCACTCATCACCAGGCCCAGTCTTAATTGCTGTCTCAGCGTGCCCCAGGTGTGGGGCTGGCATTGCAGGCTTGGGGATTGAAACCCCAGCCCCAGCACCCTCTTGCAGGTGTTTTAATCCACTGTGCTATTTTGTGGGCCCTTTTATGAGTCAATTTAAATGATATTTTTTAATGGCCAGTTTTATTTTTTTTATTTTAAAGAAAAAACAATCAATCAAAGATTCAAAACAGATTAATGGGAGAGCTGCAATAATTAATACATTATGTGTTATTGTCTTCATAATATATATATATATATATATATATATATATATATATATATATATATATATATATATATATATATATTACCATTTGTCTGTTGATGGGCCATTTAAACTGGTTTCAAGATTTGACTATTGAAAATTGTGCTGCTGTATACATGGGAGTTCATATATTGCTGTGGCATAATGCTTTTAATTCTTCTGGGAATATACCTCGAAGGGGAATACCTGGGTCAAGTGGGACACTAAATCCTAAATCCTTTTTAAGGAATATGCACCCTGATTTAGACAATGGTCACACCAGTCTATATATACTCCCTGAAACAGGGTGGAAGGGTGCCTTTTCCCACAGAACCCTACCAGGATTTTTTATTGGTTAATTTATTTTATGATAGCCATTCTTTCTGAGGTAAGATGGAATCTCAGTTATTTTTGACACATCAGTGATGTTCAACATGTTTTCATGTATTTATTTTCCATTTGTGTTTCTTCCTCTGAGAAGAGTATATTCATCTCAGATACACATTTTACAGTAGGTCGTTTAATTTGGGGAACCTGAGTTTTTTCAATATGTTCTAGATAGAAGTCTTTTGTTTGAAGGAAAGTGGGCTATCTTTTCAATAAGAATGGATCCCATTTATAGATTCTTTCAATATGTATCTTGTAGTCTGGGTTTTGTCTATGAAGTTACTATGTGCACCTACATCATTGAGATACTTACCTATTTTTTTCTCCCGGTAAACTGAATGTTTCCATTTTAATATTTATATCTTTGATCTATTTTGACTTTAGTTTAGTACATGATGATAGACATGGATCTACTTTTTGTCTTCAATATGTTGAAAGCCAGCTCTTCCCAGCAGCATTTATTAAAGGAACTATGTTACTTCCAGTAAACATGTTTGGTCCCTTTCTCAAAGATATGATGATTCAAAGTATTTGGTTTGAATCTGCACCTTCTATTCTATTCCACTGATCCTCAGGCCTTTTTTTCTCCCAATACCATACTGAATTTATCACAATACCTTTGTAGTATAATTTCAGTTCTGGGAATGTGAAGTCTTCTGACTTGGGTTTGTTGCCCAGAATTGACTTTGCTACTGAAGGTCTTTTCTGGTTCTAAATGATTTTCCTAGAATAGTTCTCGATAGTTTTCTCTAGAACTTTGAGATGTTCTAATGATATTTTTATTGAGATTACATTATATCTATTTAGCAGCTTTGGGAGCATGGTCATTTTCACTACCTTGTTTTACCCTAAACAGTCTCAAGGCTTATCTTTCTATTTCCTCAGATGTTCTTTGATCATATTTTATTAGGGTACTGTAATTTTCATTGTACAAATCTTTTTAAATCCTTTGTCACATTGATTCCTAAGCATGGGCTAAACAAACTCACTGGAAGAAAGATAGCCTCTTTAACAAATGGTGCTGGAAAACATGGCTTTATAACTTTTTAGATGCTAGTGTGTAAGATTTCTTATCCCTAACGTAGCTCTATGTGACTTTTTTGCTTGTGCACAGAAATGCTACTGACTTTAGAGTGTTTACTTTATATTCTGCTATAACTACTGAATTTGAGTACTAAATCTACAAGTTTTTTTGGTTGAGCTTCTTGGATATTCTATGTGGAGTGTCATGTCATCTGCAGATAATGATAATTTAACTTCTTCCTTTGCTATATTTTTTCTTTTCATTTTTCCTCTTGTATAATTGCTCTCACTAATATTTGCAAAAATATACTAAATAGTATATTATGCTATATTGTACTACAATATAGTATATTTAATACTATAGCATTCAATATAGAACTCTACTGAATAGCATATACTGATGGGAGTGCTAATTATGGATATTTTTGTTTTGTTTCCGATTTTAGAGTAAAATTGTATAATTGTTTCCCATTTAAAGATGTTAGCTGTTGTTTGTCATAGATTGCGCTCATAAACCTGAGGTAAAGACTATCTACACTAATTTTCTATAAGGTTTTTTGTGCTGCTTTGGTTGCATTCTTCTGCAGTTTTAGAATTAAGGTAATAGTATCTACCAAGAGTTCCAGAATTAGTATCATTATCTTTTTTTAAAAATTTCATGCAGAATTCAAGTGTGAATCTGTCAGGGCCTCGCCTTTAGGTTTTTTGGTAAATGCTTAAATGTATTTTCAATTTCTTTCACTGATATCAGTTTATTTTGAATTTTTCCAAAGTCTTTGGTTTAATTTTGGCAATTTGATTATGTCTAGTACTCTGTCAATTTTTTTCTGTATTTTCTATCTTCCTAGAATATAGGTTCTCATAGTAGGTATTAATGAATTCCTGAATTTCTATACAACCCATTGTGGCTTCCTCCCCCCTATTCATTCCTGGTTGTTTGGATTTGTGTTTTGTTTTCTTTCTTCTTTATGATAAGGCTGGCTAATAGTTTATTAATTTTATTTATTCTTTCAAAGAAACAACTTTTTTCAAGGCATTCATTTTGTATATGTTTCATAGTCTCTATTACATTAATTTCTACTCTATAATTTATTCCCTCTTATGAGCTTTCAGTTTCACATATTTTTCTAGAAATTTGACTTTCAAAATTGAGTTGTTTATAGTAGTTCATCACGATAAATTTCCTTCATTGGACTCCGTTCCTTACATCCCAAGAGTATCGGTAATTTTTATCAGCATTATCAAGTTATTTTTCACTTTCATTGCTATCATTTCAGAGAGTTCTCTTTGTTGGCTTCCAATTTCCTCTATCTCTTTGTACTTTTGACTTGTTCTATGGGTTGGCACTTTCTTCTTCATCCTGTCATTTCTATTTTCTGCGTTATTTGGTTTTAAGTGTTAATTTTTATAGATTTCTTATGTTATTTTTGTATTATGTATATATTTATTATTTCTAACACTGTTTAAATGAATTTTTATATTTATTTTATTTTTAAAATAATTTTATTGGAAGACTCCAAAAATTCCACCAAGAAACTACAAGAACTGAGGGAAATTCAGCAGCATAGCAGTATACAAAATCAATACTCAAAAGTCAATAGCATCCCTCTACACAGATAACAAGCACACTGAAAGGGAAACAATGGAAACAATGCCTTTTACAATAGCACCACGGAAAATGAAATACCTTGGGATTCACTTAACCAAAGAAGTCAAAGATCTTTTCATGGAAAATTATAACACCCTAAGAAAAGAGATTATAGAGGATTTCAGAAAACGGAAAGATATTCCATACTTCTGGATAGGAAGAACCAACATCGTGAAGATAGCCATACTCCCAAAATTGTTGAACAGATTTAATGCAATCCATATCAACATATCTCTCAGATATAGAAAAATTAATCCTAAAATGGTATTGGCAACAAAATAGACCTGAGGATCAGTGGAATAGATTAGAAGATGCAGAGGCATCTACGAAAACACTCAGCCATCTTATCTTCGACAAATGGGCTAAACAAACTCACTGGAAGAAAGATAGCCTCTTTAACAAATGGTGCTGGAAAACATGGCTTTCTAACTAATAAGCAATCAGACAGAGGACTACTGTCTAGAATATATAAAGAACTAAGATATAACAGGGCCCTCAAATTTAAAGACCCAATTCAGAAATGGGCATGTGCGATGAATACACACTTCTCAGAGGACGAAATTAAAGAAGCAAATAAATATATGGAAAAATGCTCCACATCGCTAGCCATTCATGAAATGCAAATAAAAACAACACTGAGATACCATCTCACTCCAGAAAGAATGGTGGGAATGTGGACAGGTACAACTACTGTGGAGGTCAGTGTGGAGACTCCTAAATACAGTAGGACTAGAAATCTCATTTAAGGCGGCTATCCCCCTACTGGGAATTTTCCCAAAGGATCTGGAAACATTGTATCATAGATATATATATGTGTACCTATGTTTATAGCAGTGCAATGTGTGGTAGCAAAATCTTGGAAACAACCAAGATGTCCATCACATGAGGAATGGTTGAAAAAGATGTGGTATTTCTATATAATGGAGTATTACTCAGCTATTAAGAATGATTAAGTTTGCAGCATTTATACTGAAGTGGATGCCACTTGAAGATATACTCATAAGTGAAATAAACCAGACACACATTTGTAAATATCGTTTAGTTTCCCTAGTATAACAAGTGAAAAGCAGAAATACAAAAGGAAACGTACAACAACAACTAAAATCAATTGAGTCAGATAAAGGCAAAGTGAATGACATATGCTGTAGGATACTAATCAGCTTTTCTTCTGGATGGTTAACAACCTAAGTTCATAAGTCAGAGTTGGAGAAATAGAAGAGCCACAAGGCCAGCCAACATTTTGGACCTAGCCTTTCAAGGTCAGCAAAGACTCAGGACATAGGAGAACCTGTACTGCAACATCATGAAACTCAGGTGAACTCCAAATTTTCTGAACAAGGAGATTATGGAGCCACAGAGGAAAGAGATTGAAATTCTATAGTGTGCCTGGGGATAGTCACATGGAGAGAAAACTTTCTCTCAAGCTCTCACAGAGAGCAAACTGGTCAAGCATTGGCCGTGACTCATCCACATGGATGACACAGACAAAGGATCTACAGAATAATGTACAGGACTACAAGATAAACCCTGAGAGGACTTCAGTGACCACATAAGAAATATAAAGTTCATTTGTTGGCATATAAGTCTTGATCTATCTAGGTCTTAACCATCCAGCAAACAAATGTATAAAAATGAAGTATACATCGCGGGGCCATAATATTAAGCTGAGCTCTAAATGTTATGGTCGACAACTTCTTTGAATAACTCACTATTGTTGTGGAATGCTGGACTGTGTTGGACTGTGGTGTCTAGTTCAAGCACCTAAGTTAGTTGAATGACAATGGAGTGCCCATCTTTGACAGATATAAACAAAGGAAGAGGTATACAAAGAAAAAAATCATGATGTATGTGTATACACAGTACAGTTGCAATAGATAACGCTGTGCTTCCACATAATCCTATGAGAGGCAAGATCTGCACTAATGGTGGTTGGACAGGATATTATGTCGGCTTCTAGTACTACAGTCATCCACTAGGAAAATAATTATTGAATTTTTGATATAATTCAGGTATAAAAAAATAAGATAAGTAAGCAACTACACTCTTAATTCACTGATAAGAGACATCTGCTAAAATAATATCTGTAAATATATCATGTATGCACCTTGTATGATACCAAAACATTATGAAAACAGTTTGCAATGTATTAATTTAATGAATCTGTCTTGTTAAGTTGTCTTGAAACTGTCTGATTGATATTTTTCTTCAGTAAAATAAGATAAAAAATAATAAAGATTTATCTTTATCACTGAAAAAAAATAAAATAAAATAATTTTATTGAGAAACAAATAGCAACGACGCAGTTTCAAAAGTGATTAGTAGTACAGTTTCAATAATTAATACATTGCATATTGTTTTCTTCATAGTGGTTATTCATAGTACAAGATGCAGACGTGATATTCTCTCCAAACACTATTAGTAAAAATTTTTCTTCTCCTTGAAGTAAGAGAAAGTAGCTGTAAATCTATTTTGTATATACAGATACAATGTGGTCCTTCATCTATATCCCCTTTTTGTTTAGTTTTGCAGAGATAGATATTCCACTGTCATTTAAATATTGTAAGTGCCTCAACTCAGCAAAATATTCCAGTATAGTCCAATGGTCTATAATAGTAGTAGGTTATAACTTGTGTTGAGGCTTTCTTGGCAATTGTCTGTTCCTCCAGATGCCTTCTCGATGTAGTTGCTTCATACTCTTTGTGTCTTTCCCATGAACCTACCTTTATAGAATATTAGGTCTGAGGAGTTATCAATTTGACTTAAGGAGCCATTCCTTTGGTACTGGACAATGATGAAAGTAATGATATTTTACAATCACAGTGTTCTCATATGGGAGTGAAAACTGGGTATAACATGTATGACATCCTATTTAAAGTAGTTTATTTGGCAATAATGATAGATTTAAGTTCAGGCTGGCTACTGCCAAACATTGATAACTATTATCCACACAGTGCTAACCATAGGAGGAAGGTCTACAGAAATGTAATACAACTTTAGCTGGAACTTGTATGCAATGATGTTGCATTTATTAGAGTGATTTTATGCTGTTGTTGGTGGGGTCAGAAGGATAGGATAGGATGAAGAGATGAATGAGGTTAGGAGAAAGTTAGAGAGCACACAATAATTATCCAGGTTTTGGATAATTGTGGGACATAGGATGGAATGATTGGAAGAAAAGGCCTAGGACTTTTGAAGTGAACCAGAAAGAGAAGATGCAATGTTCACTTGCATTAAGTTACCATAAATACAAGCAAGATCGTTGACAAAAGAGAGGAAAATTACAGGTAGAATAAAACAATAAAAGGTTAAAGACCACCTGTTGGCTCATGTTGTTAATGTTGTATGGCCATCCCTCTATTTCTGCTTATCCACTGTTTATTGGTTTTTTTTTGTTTTTTGTTTTTTGTTTTGCACCCAATGTATCTTTTTATTACACTTCACTTCTAAGGTAATTTTTAAAGGCAGTACAGGGGCCTGGGAGGTGGCTCAGTGGAATAAGTGCTTCCCTGGCAAGTACAAGGGCCTGAGTTCAATCCTCAGTTCTGCCAAAAAAAATACACAGTAGTACTAAAACAGAAAAATTACAAATGATATAAAATTCCACTAAATAGAATAATATGAATTTTGCAGTATTTGTTGTAATGTACAGTGTTGTCTTCAAATTAGTTGTTCATATTATGAGATATATACATGCAAAGTTGGAAGACGAAAGAAATATATTAGAAGTTAAGAAGACAAAAAGGGAAAATAATTTTTAAAAGGAGACAAAACAAATTAAGCATTAACTGCTCCTTTCCGTAGACCAGCAGAAATGCACAGTATAGTTGATCCCGCTTAAAGGCCCCACCTCTTAATGCATTCCAAAGGCAAGTCAACTCGACATGGCACAGAAAACGCACAGAGGACAGGAAGAGTAGCTGGGGGCCAGAAATGAAGACTAGGTGGTGGCTGTCTTAGTCTTCTATTGCTGCTGTAACAAATCAGCACAAACTGGGTGGCTTGAAACAACAGAAATTTAGTTCCTCAGTTTTAGAGACCAGGTATCCAGTCAAAATGCCAGTAAGGGCACACTTCCTCCAAAGGCTCCAGAAGAATCTGCCTTTGTCTCTTTCAGACCCTGGACTCATTACTGTCCCCGTGGATTTCTCACAGAACATGCTCCATGGATATAGGACCCAATTGAATAATCCATATGGTTCTCATCTCAACTTTAAAGGGAATCTAGCTGCAAATCAGGTGACATTCAGAGGTTCCAGAGGCAGAGATGGGACCAACAGTGAGTGTATTATGGTGGGGGTTGGGCAGAGCTATAGAGGAGCTGGGTGGGTGTGGAGCCATAAATGAGGAGTGTTCTTTATAAGACTGAAGAATATGCACTATGCTAAGCACTATAGGGAACCCTTTATGGCTTCAGCCTGAAAGTGGCCTCCTGTTGTACACCTTAGCCAGGGTCCTACTGTGTCACTAGTATTTCCACTGGTCTGCAAGCCCTGAGTCCAACCATTAGAGGGAAGCAGGGTCAGATCTCAGACTTCTCTTGCCAACAGAGTTGTCTCAGGTCAATAGAGAAAGGGGAGAGCCTAATTTGCACTCCTCTTGTCATGTGTGTTGTCTTGATTCAATGAAGGAAAGGAGAAACTAAACTCATATTCCTCTGCAGTGGCACTTATTCAGCAGTAATGGAGGAAAGATGGGGCACAAAGACACAGGCCTTTCAACAGCCATGCCATCTTAGGGAAATCTGAAATACTTTTCAAAGTCAGGCCAAATTGAACTCTTTGAAGTATGCATATGTGTAGTAAAACTATAAAGAAATCAAAGGAAGAGGAACAGGAGGATTTTATGGTGGATGGTCATTTTGACTTTCTGGAACAGCCAGAGTTCACATGGTGTCAGATTATCAGGGCTGCTTCTTCTCAATACTGCTGTTAATGGATTTCCTCTGGTAAGATTCTCTTTTTAATTGCCTTACCAATGCTGGGTACATAGCTCAGCAGTGTTAAGTGCCTGCCTAGCAAGTGCAAGATCTTGATTTGATCCCTGGTACAAATAATAATAATAATAATAATAATAATAATAATAAGAAGAAGAAGAAGAAGAAGAAGAAGAATAGTAATAGTAACAAAAATGGCCTTTCTATGCTTAGCTTTCATTTCATCCACCCTATTTATGTCCAAGTACCTGAAAACATTAGTCACCCAAAGTGTCTTCCAAGCATATTGTGAGCACTGCACCTTGTAATCTAAAATGATGCTCTCCCCATCAGAAAAATTTCTAAGTATTATAATTTTATGTTATTTATGTTAGCTGTATTTCTTTCATTGCTGAGACAAAATGTTAAGAATGTTAAAGGATGAAAAGTATATTTAGCTCACAGTTTGAAACAGTTTAAGTCAATAATTAGCTGGCTCCAAGGCATCTGGGCACACTGAAGAAGAGCAAAATTGCATGATGTCACAAGACAGCAAAAACAGAAAGCAAAGGAAGGAAGATAAAACTCTTTCTGTTCCTTATATTGTATGTGAAATCCTAGCCACAACTATGCGAAAGAAGTCAGTGGACAGATTTGCTAATCACATACCGAGAATCCAAAGATCACACATACTAGATTCAACAGGTCTGAAAAAGCCCTTTGACTGCATGAATTTTGGGGGGACATCTAGATACAAATCATAAAACTAGTATAAATTGAATTATTGAAACTTTAGAAATACCTTCTTGGCAAGTGCAAGGACCTGAGTTCAATTCCTGGTACGATATGCCCTACCAAGTTGGCCACAAAACCAGTCCCAGTGGCACACACATGTAATTCCAGAGCTTGGGAGACTGAGACAAGAGGATCAATATGATTCCAAGCTGCATAGTGAGGTCCCGTACCAAATAAATATACAAATAGAAAATTTTTAAAAATTCAATGGAATTATTTGCTTACCTGTTTGTTCACAATATTGTTAGAAAAAAAATATAACCTTTCTGAGTGTACTCACCTTGTCTCCTGTAACCTGGCAGTATCCATGTATTCATTCTATAAGTTTTTCTGAGAACTGCTTATGGTTTTGTTTTTTATTAGTGATTATTTTAATTATATAAGTGTACACGACAGAATATCCTAATTTAATATAGTATATGATGACCAAATCAGAAAAACATGTTCTACATATAAATTCATGTCATCTGTGAATAACAAAAAGTTTACTTCTTTTCTCATTTTGTTGGCTTTTTTGTTCTTGGTTCTGGATAGAAATTTCATTGCAAATAGGGGAAGTAAAGTCCAGCATTCTTTTTTCATTTTGAAAAGTAAGGAAGAAGTTATTAGTCTTTCACCATGGAATATGTTAACGTCAGTTTTGACAAGCATCTTTTATTATGTTAAAATTGTTTTCTTCTATGGCTACATTATTGAGTGTGTTGATCATAAAAGGTTATTTTATTTTATTATAGCTTTGCATTGATTATTTTTCATCATGATGTTGTTTATAAAAATTTGTACATTCAGCAATCTTCTCATTACTAAAATAATTGCATCATTATAACCAGATCATAATGCATACTCATTGTAGTATGCTATCAATTTGGCTTGTTAACATTTAGCTGAGTGTTTTACTGATAATCAGAAGAGATGTTGATTGAAAGTTTATTTATTATGGAATTATCTTTCTGGCTTTCATATCAGATTAACACTGGCCTCATTTTTCTCCCTAAGTCTGCGGTACATTTGTCAGTAAATATAGCACATTGTAGGACTTTATTTGTTGAAAAAATTAGAATTTGTTAAAATTTTTTAAATTCTTATGCATTCCTGAATTTTCTTATTTGCTTATTTCATTCATGTATATTTTCTGTATATACTTGTTTATAGCATACTCTAACAGCTTTATCTCTTAATATTTGTAACAATGTCCTCACTTTAATTTCTGATAGTAGTAAGTTGAAATATTTCTTTTTTGTGATCAGTCTAACTAAACATTTATCAATTTTGTGACACTGGCAAATATGTAAACTTTAACTTCATCTACTTTTTTTCAACTCTACTTCTTTCCAACATTTTGCCTCATAATTTTTAATTTTGCCTTTGTCCCTAAATTATAGTGTTATGTCAGTAATTTGAAGTCTTTATTCTTTCTATCTTTTAAGGAAGGGTCTACAGGGGTTCAGAGTCTCACTACTAGATTAGACTCCTAGTGATCTGCTTGCTTATAGCCTCCCAAGAGCTGGGATTACAGGGGTGAGCCACCACGCCCAGTTTCAATTGCAGCCTCAAAGCGTCCTTGCAGGGTGGGGGGTGCACAGCATGGCAAGCCTGGGAATCCAACCCCTGGTCCCTGTGCCTGCGTGCAGGTGCTTTAATCAGCTGAGCTGTTTGGCCTTCCCTTTTCTTTATTTATTTAAAGGGATATTTGTTGACCTTTACAGTAGATTTAGCTTTAAAACCAAGGAGTGTCATGTTTTAAAATGCAGAATGACTACAATAATTAATACAATGTAAAGGCTATGTAAGCACTTATGCTATATTATGCAGGAAATAATAAAAAAGTTGGTATATGTTCAGTAAATGAAAATAACAATCATCACATATATGGAAGTATCGTATACTTTGATCCTACCCAACCCAAATCCATCATTAACAATAGCTTCTTCTTTTCTATATTTAGGACAAGGTCTACAAGGTCTCACCACATAGACCAGACTCATAGTTATCTTCCTGTTTTTAGCCTCCCAAACGCTGGGATTATAGGTGCATACCACCACACCCAGTCTTATTAGCCTTCTCAGCCTGTCTCAGGGGCAAGGCCAGCACAGCAAGTCAGGGATCAAACCCTGTCCACTGAACTCTGCCTAATCAGTAGCTTTGGTCCCAATATCTTCTATTATTAATAGTAGATTTATGAGAATTAATAAACCAAATTGATACCTTAAGCAAAACCTAATATCACAGTTTATATTTTGTTCAACTTGTGTTGTACATTTTGTTGGTTGTCAGTAATGCATGTATTACCTAAAAGCATAACTATAGTGTCAGAGAGTAGTTTTAATAATCCCAAATTCCATATGCTCCACTTATTCATCCCTCCTGTGCTCCTGAACTAGCAATCACAGATCTATTATCTGCATGATTTTGCCTTTTGCAGTGCCATACATAATTGAATTACATAGTTTGTAAGTTTGTCAGAAAGTCTGCTTTAAATATCTATACTCATGGCAAATTCTTCTGTGTTTTTGTGCCTTGATAGTTCATTTTTTTCTTAACAATTAACAGTACTACCCCATCCGTATCTTAGATCCAAACCAAGATTTAACAAGTTAATGAAGTTACTACTAAGAATTTATGTACAGAGTTTCTGTGACCATATTTTTTAATTTGTAAATATATATATGTAGGATTGCAGTTTCTGCATCATATGGTTAAATTATGTTTAATTTTGTAAGAAACTGCCAAATAGCTTTCTAAATTTGGTGTGCTATTTTGAATTCTCACCCACACCAAATATTGTGAGACAGATTCAGACCACAACACTTGTAGAATGGCCAAAATTCACACAGTGAGAGAACCAAATACCTATAAAAATGTGAAACAATGGTAGCTATATTAACACAAAGAGAATAACCATTCACCTGGCAAGTGCAAGGGCTGGAGTTCAATGCCCAGTTATACAACAAACAAACAAAAGAGTAGCACCTGGGATTGATATTCTAAATAGATAGTGATCACCTGAAAAGACCCAAGTTACTCACTAGCCCAACCCCTGAGGGGAAGAGACCCTGTCCCTTATTCATGCACACTTACTAGCTTCCCCATTTGGTCCTAGGTCTAATCAACTTTACCTGAGCAATGGTGCTTATAATCCCATTGGTTGACCATAGTTTTGTCCCACCCCACATCCACCTAAGTGAGACCCCTTCTTCTCTATCTTAGTCCCACATGGTTTTACACTATAAAAGTCCCTGGAAAGACAGCTTCCCTGGCCCCACTTCTTTCCTTCTTGGACAGAAGCTTTTCTTTCCAATAAAATTTTATTCTCAACCTCTGTTTATTCCTAAAATTCCTTCTTCAGTTTTAGAGAACATAAACTCATCCAGGTCAGGTAGGGAGTTTTACTTCCCTGTATCACTATTCTAGACTCCTGAACTATATGAGATTATTTTGCTGAATTCATGCAGCTACAATATTTAAATGCCAAAGGAATACCCATCTCTGACAAAAATAAACAAAAAAGGGGATACAAATCAAAGTATTAAGATTTTAAAGGAAGAAAGGAATTTTCTTTGTGTGTGTGTCTGTGTTTTAGGGAAGGGTCTACAGGGTGCTGATGGTCTCACCACTAGATTGTACTCATAGTGATCCGCCTGTTCACAGCCTTCCAGGAGCTGAGATTACAGGCGTGTGTCACCATACTAAGTCTCAATTGCTATTTCAGTGTGCCATGGGGCAGGGCTAGCATGGCAGGTCTGGGGGTTGGACACCTGACCCCTGGGCCTGCTTGCAGGCACTTTTATCTGCAGATTTATCTGGCAGACATTAAGGAATTTTCAAGAAGAATATGTGCCTGGTTAATTAATCAAATTGTCAAACTAACACCTCAAAATGAGGTGATTCACAATCCCGGGAAATTCTTCCTTTTCTTCAAAAATGAAGGTGAGGATTTTACAATTTTTCCATACTTCATTTATGTCCCTTACTTACTATGTCCAGGATGCATTCAGATAATTGAGTAATAGGACATTTTGTTTTAGTTAGCTCTCCATCCCTTCCTATCTTCTTACCAAAACTATGATTATTTGCAACTCAATTTTTCTTCAAAGATTTTTCTAAAATTCATTTGCTTGCATGCTGCTGGTTGACACAAAATTATTGCACAATTCCCCTATGATAAACTGTTTGCATTTTAAAGTGTTTTAGTACCTGAGCACAGAGTAATATAGTAAATTTTGGAACTAAGGAATACTTGGGAGGACTTTGGAAACATTTTTCTGCTATTTTGATTGGGGGTTAAAGAATATTTTTTCTCCAAAGATGTTTTGGAATTTTTCTCTAGTACTATGAAATCATTGAAAGCAAAGGAGCTGGGCATGGTGGTGCACGCCTATAATCCCAGCACTTGGGAGGCTGAGGCAGGAGGATTGCTGTGAGTTTGAGACCAGTCTGAGCTACAAAGTGAGATTAAGGACAGCCTGAACTGCACAGTGAGACCCTGTCTCAAAAGACAAAAAAAAAAAAAAAAAAAAGGAAAGCAAAGGGAACACATGTAATATTATGATTGAGGCCTATTATCTAAATATTATGTAGCATGTATGAAGGCATTGTATTTATTAGCATTCTTTAGAGGAACAGGAGCAATGAATAAAACATACATAATTATGGAAGGAGAGGATCAGACGCAGAAGAATTCATGAAGTCTTTAAGTGTGTTAGATAGCCAGAGGATTTAGTAGTTCTTCAGCCCAGAAAATGGATGTTAAACAATAAGAGGGATTAAGGATGGAGCAGCAGTCCATGATCAAAGACATTGAAGCTCACTGTGAAGTCTCTAGCATGAGTCTTCTACGGAATGCTATAAAAACTGGTGATCAGCAGAGTGATGTCCAAAGAAAACAACCAAAAATGCACATGATAAAGACTAGAGTGACTCAAAATAGGTAAACTTCCTTCTTCTTTCCGTTTTTTTATCCCATCCTGGGTGCAAGCCTAGCGGTTAGTGCTAAAGATAAACAGGATAATTTTTCCCTTATCGGTTTTCTGGTCTAAATATCAATTATTCAAAGCTATACACAGAAATGTGCTTTACTAATCTACTAGGTGTTTATTAATCCATTAAAATTGTTACATCATGACTAATAGTTATGTGCACTTAGTCATCTACGTTAATGCATAAAGATTAGTCATCTACATTAGAAATATGTTAAAGAAAAGGATAGTTAAGAGGAATCAGATTAGAGTATATTAATATTTCATGATGAATTCTTTACTTACAGAGATAGTTCCATCATAGGAGAGAATATAAAGCAAGAGATTAGAAGGTGCCTATGCCAATGCCAGATCACCCTGTGATCCAGATCCACATCTTGAACTCTCTAAACGTACATTCCAAATCATAAAGATTACAGCAGAAATTAATTCTATTGAGATGAAGAAAACAGATCAAAGAATCGACAAATCAAAAAGTTGGTTCTTTGAAAAATTAAATAAAAGTCATAAGACTCTTGCCAACCTCACCAAAAAGAGGCGAAGGAAAATTCAAGTACAAGTGATAAGAAATAAAAAGGGTGAAATCACCACAGACCCAGCGGAAATTCAGAGATTATCAATAGTTACTTCGAGAATCTTTACGCTCACAGAACAGAAGACACAGATGAAATGAATAGATTCCTAGAAAGGTACAAATTACCAAAACTGAATCAAGAAGATATAACAACTCTCGATAAGCTCATAACAGCCAACGAAACACGAAATGTAATAAAAAGCCTACCGACAAAGAAAAGTCCAGGGCCTGATGGATTCACAGCTGAATTCTACAAGAAATTTATAGAAGATATAATCCCCACTTTCCACAAACTCTTCAATGAAATTGAAAATGAAACAGTCTTCCCAAAATTATTTCTGGAGGCAAATATAATACTGATTTCACAACCAGGGAAAGACACAACCAAAAAGGAGAACTACTGGCCAATCTGCCTCATGAACAGAGATGCAAAAATATTCAACAAAATCCTGGCAAATAGAATACAGCAAATCATGAAGAAGATCATACACTATGACCAGGTAGGATTCATCCTAGGGAAGCAAGGATGGTTCAATATTCAAAAATCTATAAATGTAATACACTATATTAGTAGATTGAAATATAAAAAACCACGATAGTCTCAACTGATGCAGAGAAAGCCTTTGACAAAGTCCAACACTCATTCATGTTCAAGGTACTACAGAAAATTGGAATAGATGGACTCTATCTTAACTTGATAAAAGCCATCTATGACAACCCAAAAGCTCATATAATCCTAAATGGGGAAAAACTGAAAGCTTTTACTCTTAAATCAGCTACAAGACAAGGATGTCCTCTATCATCCTTCGTATTCAATATAGTTTGGGAATCCGTAGCAACAGACATCAGAAAATAGGAAGAAATACAGGGAATAAGAATAGGTAAAGAAGAAGTTAAATTATCACTACTTGCAGATGACATGATACTTTACATGGAAGACCCCAAAAATTCCACCAAAAAATATTAGAACTGATACGGAAATTCCGTAGCATAGCAGAATGGAAAACCAGTACTCAAAAGTCAATAGCATTCCTCTACACAGATAACAAGCACACTGAAAGGGAAACAATAGAAACAATACCTTCTATAATAGCAATGTGGAAAATGAAATACCTTGGATTCACTTAATCAAGGAAGTCAAACATCTTTTCATGGAAAATTACAAAACCCTAGGAAAAGAGATTATAGTGGACTTCAGAAAATGGAAAGATATTCCATGCTCCTGGATAGGAAGAATCAATATCGTGAAGATGGCCATTCTCCCAAAATTGCTGTACAGATTTAATGCAATCCCTATCAAACTACCACCAACATGTCTCCCAGATATAGAGAAATCAATCCTAAAATTTATTTGGAACCACAAACGACCTAGAATAGCAAAGGCAATCTTGGCCAATCAAGACAAGGCAGGAGGCATCACAATTCCTGATTTGAAATTATACTAAAAGCCACTGTGATAAAATCAACATGGTATTGGGAACAAAGTAGACCTGAGGACCAGTGAAATAGATTAGAAGATGCAGAGGCATCTACGAAAACACTCAGCCATCTGATCTTCGACAAAGGGGCTACACAAGCTCACTGGAAGAAAGATAGCCTCTTAAACAAATGGTGCTGGAAAACATGGCTTTCTACATGCTGAAAACTAAAACTTGACCCAGCTCTATCACCATGCACTAAGTTAAAGTCAAAATGGATGAAAGATCTGAACATTAAAACAGAAACACTCAATCTCCTGGAAGAGAAAGTAGGAGGAACTCTTGAAGACATAGGGGTAGGCAAAGAGTTCATGCACAAACATATATTCACATGGGAAACACTTGAAAGAATCAACAACTGGGATCAACTCTTAAGGAGCTTCTGCATGTCAAAAGAAATTGTCAACAGAGTGAAGAGACAATCCACAAATTTTGAAAAAAGTCCTAACTAATAAGCAATCAGACAGAGGACTACTGTCTAGAATATATAAAGAACTAAGATATAACAGGGCCCTCAAATTTAAAGACCCAATTCAGAAATGGGCATCTGAGATGAATACACACTTCTGAGAGGATGAAATTAAAGAAGCGAATAAATATATGAAAAAATGCTCCACATCGCTATCCATTCGTGAAATGCAAATAAAAACAACACTGAGATACCATCTCACTCCAGAATGAATGGCTATCATAAGGAAATCAACCAACAACAAATGTTGGAGAGGTTGTGGGGAAAAGGGAACACTTCTCCACCGCTGGTGGTAATGTAGTCTGGTTCAACCATTTTGGAGGTCATTGTGGAGACTCCTCAAATGAGTACGAGTAGAAATCCCATTCAAGCCGGCTATCCCCCTACTGGCAATTTTCCCAAAGGAACTGAAAACATTGTATCATACTGGTATTTGTGTACCTATGTTTATAGCAGCGCAATGTGTGATAGCAAAATCTTGGAAACAACCAAGATGTCCATCACATGAGGAATGGTTGAAAAAGACATGGTATTTCTATATAATGGAGTATTACTCAGCTATTAAGAATGATAAGTTTGAACCATTTATACTGGAATGTATGCCTCTTGAAAATATACTCATAAGTGAAATAAACCAGACACACATGTGTAAATATTGTATAGTCTCCCTAGTATAACAAGCGAAAAGCAGAAATACAAGTGGAAATGTATAATAACAACTAAAATCAATCGAGTCAGATAAGGCAAAGTGAATGGCATATGCTCCAGGATATTAATCAGGTTTTCTTCTGGATAGCTAATAACCTAAGTTCACAGATCAAAGTTTGAGAAATATAGGAGCCGGAAGGCCAGCCAAAATTTTGGCTCTACGCTTTCAAGATCAGCGAAGACTCAGGACATAGGAGAACCTGTACTGTAACATCATGAAATTCAGTTGTGCTCCAAATTTTCTGAACAAGGAAATTATCGAGCCACAGAGGAAAGAGATTGGAGTTCTATAGTGTTCCTGGGGAGAGTCACAAGATAGAAAACCTTCTCTCAAGCTCTCACAGAGAGCAAACTGGTCAAGCATTGGCCATGACTCATCCACATGGATGACACAGACAAAGGATCTACAAAATAAGGTACAAGACTACAAGATAAACCCTGAGGGCACTTCACTGACCTCATAAGAAACATAAAGTACATGTGTTGGTATATAAGTGTTGCTCTATCTAGGTCTTAACTATCAAGCAGAAAAGTATAAAAATGAAGTATACATTGAGGGGTCATAATATTAAGCTGAGCTGTAAATGGCTGTGGTTGACAACTTCTTCAGATAACTCACTATTGTAGTGGAATGCTGGACTGTGTTGAATTGTGTTGTTGAGTTAAAGCACCTAAGTTCGTTAAATGACAATGGAGTGCCTATCTCTGACAGGTGTAGACAAAGGAAGGGGTATAGAAAGGAAGAATCATGATGTGTGTGTATGGAAAGTACAGTGGAGATAGATAATGCTGTGCTTCTACATAATCCTCTGAGAGGCAAGATTTGCACTAATGGTGGTTGGACAGGATATTATGTCAGCTTCAAGTACTATGGACAACCACTAGGAAAATAACAAGGTAGAAAGTATTAATTATTGAATCTTTGATGTAATTCAGTTATAAAAGTATGAGATTTGCAAACAGCTACACTCTCTTTCTTTACTGATAAGAGTCATATGCTGTAATAATGTCTGTAAGTATAATATCATGTATGCATCTTCTATGATATCAAAACTATGAAAACAGTTTACAATGTATTAATTTATCAAATCCATCTTGTCAAGGTATCTTAAAACTTTCTCATTGATATTTGTACTTCAATAATACAAAATTTTAAAAAACGTTCATTCTCTTTTCTACGAAATTAAGAGATGAACAAAAATTTTTCTAAATTTTCTACAAGCTGTAAAATGTTATCAGAGTAACAGTTACTGCCCATTGTTATGGTTAGTTTCTGAAGCTTGAGTAATGGTTCTTTTGATTGGATGATCAAGGTCATGCTTAAGTTTGCCTCTTGACAATAGAACGGTGACACCCTCTATTCTCCCATACGTCTTAGTTCTCTCAGTTGCTGATGTGATCTCCTTCTATGTGTCTGGCCTCAATTGGTGCTATTTTTTGCAATTTTACTCCTATTACTTCCAAATACGATTTTAGAAAATTTTAGCTGACAATATCCTGGGATTTCCAGGATCACTTTTTTAATTTTAACATTTCTCTTTATTTTGCCATTTTCTCCTTAGAAAGAAGTTGTATATTTCTAAGGTTATTAATGGTAAGAAAAAAGGAGCAAACCTAAGTATGACTTCTCACAGAAATTTTATCATTGTTTATATTTTTAGGGGTATATGTCTTTGACACACAATGTTTACATTCCTTGTGGGAAGTTAGTACATATACATAATACGTCATAATTTTGTTTTACATGTGCTTTCCTTTCTTTTCCTTTTTCACTTGATCTATTTCCTTTTTTGATACACATTTGCAGAATATACTATGTTCATTTTTTGTGCAGTTGATAAATAAATGTATGTGGCACATCTTAGTTCATTATTCCCCATGTCACTCTCCTTCCTTCCTCAATCTATTGATTTTCTTCTTTTTTAAAAAAGATCTACATTCCTGCTTTCTATTATCTATCTTTCATTTTGCTTTTGATTTATACTCTACACTTCTCAAAAAAAATCAATGTGATATTTAAGCAATGTATTTGGTTTATTTCACTTGCCATTATTTTCTTAAAGTGGTGCATTTATTTTAATACAAATGATTCAAATTTATATTTTTATTAATTTTATTGAGAGCTAAATAGCAGTGAGTCTGTTTCAAAAAAGATTAATAGGACAGTTTCAATAATTAATACACTGCATATTTTTGTCTTCATAATGTTTATTCACAGTATAAGATGCAGACATGATATCCTGTCCAAACATTAGTAGTACAAATCTTTCTTCTTGTTGAATTAAGAGAAAGTATCTGTATATCTATCTTAACTATTTTGTATATACAGATACAAAAAATTAAATAAAAATAAAAAATCAAATTTGTATTTTTATGACAGACTAGTATTCCACTGTGCACAGATACCAATTTTTTTTTATCCATTCATCTGTTTGTGGACTTAGTGGCCACTTCCAAGATTTAGCTTTTATGAATTGTGTTCCTATAAACATTGGTATGAATCATTCTACAAAGATGCCAAGAATAGGAATATTGTAGGGAACTGATGTCTTGGTGTGCTCAGTAGAGAAATAGCAGCAGGAATGAGGAAAACATAGACAAGAACTGGTTCAGGTGGTGATGTTTGCCTGCTTGGCAAAGGACCCCAGAACAGTAAGGGTGTGTATTTATAGCTTTGCAAAATTCCTTTTAGAAGATACAAGGTTGCTTAGTGACTAATAGCCAAAATTGCCCAGTCAGGATCTTTTCCTCAAGGATGAGGTAACTTGTTGAATTTAGGCACTAAAGCCTTGTCCTGCCTTCCTACATATGATCAATTTCCAGGTTCAGCTTCTCCCAATGGAATACCTGGGTTAAATGGAATCTCTGGTTTCAACTACTTAGGAATCTTCACACTGATATCCATAGTGGGTGTATGTATGTAGTAGTATTTACTTTCCCAAAAATGTATACATGTTTTCTCTTTCTTTATAGGCTCTCCAGCATTTGTTACTATTGAGTTTTTTAATTATGGTCAATCTTTTTGGGCTAAGGTGGAATCTCAGTGTTGCTTTAATTTGCATTTCTCTACTGGCCCGAAATAATGTTAAACATGTTTTCATGTAAAGATTGGCAATTTCTACTTCTTCTATGACATCTCTATTCATTTCCATTTTTTGATTGTCTTCTAATTGGAAGTGGTCTATTTTGAGTTCTTTGTATACTTCAGATATGAGTCCTCTGTCTGAAGAACTTGATTCCTAATTTGGTTTTCCCCTACATTTTATTGCTGTTAAGTCATTGATCTATCACGTGTTTGTTAGTGAATAATATAAATTGAATCACCCCAGAAGACAGAATTGGTTTACATATTTAAAGAGATTTACAAAAGGTTTTTACTAAGTTATTTCTTTTATTGTTTTTGGTGCCCTCTTTTTCAATGTCAAGAAATGTTCTCTAGAGACATTCAAGGAAAATAATTCAAAATAGCTGAATTATAAACATTTTTATGAAAAATGCATTAAGATATCCAGGAAGTTTTGTTTGATCAGTTTTTAATAATATGCTCTTTTGAACAAACCAGTGTCAGTGGATAGAGATTTTATGAATATTTCTACTCTTGGTTATAATGAAAATGTAATATCATATCACTCAAGACATTTCAATTTATATTGCACTACACACTAGGGCATGAATATAAAGGTAGAATAATTAGAATAAAAAGTATTTTCAAGATTTGAAAATGTGTCAGGCCAAATAGCTTAGTGAACTAAAGCACCTGCTTAGGCAGAGCACAGAGGTCAGAGTTAGATCCCTGAGTGTGCTGTGCTGGCCGACCCCCAGGGTGCTCTGAGACAGCGATGGAGACTGGGTGTGGTGGCACATGCCTGTAATCCCAGCACTTGGGAGGCTGAAAATATGTGAATCACTATGAATCTGATCTGCGTAGTGAGACATTGTAGACCCTGTACTAAATGCATAAAAAAGATTTTAAAATGTATCAAATTTTACTTTGTTGACCTAGAGAGAGTAGAGGACAGAACAACCCAGCTAGTCCAGGAGCAGAACATATTGCCAGAAGGGCACAACAGTTTCACTCCACAGGGATGCAACAGGAAGGAGCTGAGCACAGCAGCTAGACCCAAGCCAGGTACAAATGCATAAACTCAAACTTTCTAGATCCACACCTGATTTTCAGTAGGAGCTAAGTGTATAACTACAACAAAGCTCTACAACAAAGGTCACAAGACAGTGCTATACAAAATGACAACTAGAAGGAGCAAAAGGGCAATCTCAGAGCGCAAGCCCACCTGTAACAAGTGCAGAGGACACTAGCATAGAACAAATTGGGAATCAGACAGCTGAAATCAAGGAATCAATAGCGCCTGAAATTAAAAAAATGCAGAAAGATATGGAGCAACTCAAATTGGAAATAAAAAAAGAAATCTCTGAATTAATAGTATCTGAAGTAAAGACTCAAATGCAGAAACATATGGAGGAAACCCAATGCCCACCCAGAACAAGTGTGAAGACACTAGCTCACAAATGAAATATATGAATTAATAGCATCAGAAGTAAATAACCAACATCAGAAAGGTATAGAGAAACTCAGACAAGAATTAATTTCTGAAAGAAAAACAGAAAACTCTAAATTTATAGCATCTGAAGAATCAAATACAGAAACATATGGAGGAAACACAATCTGAAAAAAAATTCTACAGTAAAAGAATTAATAAATGCTTCTAAAGAAGACATTTATAAAAAAAAATAGAGGACATTAGACAAATGATGGATTTCTTTAATGAGCAGTACAGGAGAGAAATACATTACATGAAGCGGTGTCAAAGAGATACAGAGGAACTTAAAATCTCAATCACAAGCTTGCAAAATCGCTTAAGTGAAAGTGAAGAAAGAGTTTTATATCTTGAAGATGCTGGTGCAGCTACAAAGCCACTGTGATAAAATCAACATGGTATTGGCATCAAAATAGACCTGAGGATCAGTGGAATAGATTAGAATATGCAGACGCATCTACGAAAACACTCAGCCATCTTATCTTTGACAAAGGGGCTACACAAGCCCACTGGGAGAAAGATAGCCTCTTTAACAAATGGTGCTGGAAAACATGGCTTTCTACATGC
>PVKA01030440.1:0-27307 GCA_004027165.1 Ctenomys sociabilis
CATGCGCCACCACGCCCGGCCTAACAAATCATTTCTTGTTGATACAAAAAGCATCACATAAAGAGAACCATAAATGTGCTTTGTTATGGTTTGTGTATAGGTGTCCACCCCCCCACCCCCCCCCCCCCCACCCCCGCCGCAAGCCTCCTGCAGTCTTGGGCAGCTCCTGGAGTTTGTGATTGATTACTGTGAGTGTGGACGCTGCACCTGCCCTGGAGCAGGTAATGTGCATTACAATATAAAATGGGAAGGGAAGCTAGTGGCTTGAGCTGCTGCTCCTCCTGAGTGCTCTTGCTCTTTGCCACCGCCATAAAAGGCTGCTCTCTGCCATGAGCTGCTTTTCCTTGGAGCCAGCTGAGTATGGACTGAAACTTCCAGTAACTGTGAACTAAATAAACCTTTCCTTCCTTCATTTTGGGTGTTGGGTATTTGTCCCGGGCAATGAGAGAAGGGTAACTAAGACATGCTTATATTAATTTCTGCGCTGTACATTGTCATGCCTACTGCAGTAATGGTCATAATTCATGGCACAACTTTATATTCTGCATATGTCTCCAGAAGTTATTAGTGTCAGTAGAGGAGCTAAAGGCGGCTCCATACTGTGGGTCCTAATATCATCTGACAATGAATGTAAGGGCATTTTCTCAAAATCAATGATATTTTATAGTGATGCTTAGATAAGAATGTATGCTTTTAGCAAACTGATGAAACAACATTTATTTTTCTGGCAAAAATTATTCACAATTGTAGCTTTGCCCATACATGCTGAGACATACTGGTATGGTCATGAGAGAAAAGGAGTTGCACAAGGAACAATTCAATGATTTATATTTTTCCCAAAGGTTTAATCCTGAGGTATATTTTAAATTATTTCCTAAAGCAAAAGAATCAGACAAATAATTGTCCCTGATATCCAGCTGCCAAGGCTCTAAACGCACAAGAAAAATACTAAGCTGAAGCAAATAGATAATAGGCTGAGCTTAAAACTCCTATTTATTATGTATTTTTTGTTTTTTTTAATTTCAGAGAGTCAATGTATTTCAGAAAGAATGCTTGGTAATGAATAACAACTTAGGTGCTGGTCAGGCAGCTTAGCTGATTTAAGCACCTGCTTAGGCAGATGCAGGGGGCCGGGGGTTCGATCCTGGCATGCCCTGCTGGCCCCACCCCAGAGGCACACTGAGACTGCAAATGAGACTGGGCATGGTGGCGTGCACCTGTAATCCCATTGCTTGGGAGGCTGAAAAACAGACAGGATCACTAAGAGTCCAATCTGTGTAGTGAGACCCTGTAGACTGTGAATTAAATACATTTTAAAAAAAGAATTACAACATAACTCAAAGCTCTTCTAGACATCCAAATGAATGTTCAAGAAACTTGCGCTTGGCCTTTGAAGTACTTCTACCTCTGAATAACTACTACAAAGACAACAATATGCAATGTATCAATTATTTCTTTATAAATATAATCTAAAAGAAATGTCAGCTTGCTGTTTGTCTTTCTGCTACGTGTGTCAGTCTCTGCCTCTCTCCCTGAGCACTCTCCACTCCCTGTATCTACCTTTCATGGTTGGCATGCATTTGTGGTACATAATAATTAAATTCACCTTGCGAAGTGGCACAACACACACTGCACCTTGGTCATTCTCACCAGCCTTTGCCCGTCTTATGCCAGCATCTCTCCCCAGCATCTCTCCCCTCCCATAGATCCTCTTCCACTTCCAGGAAGGCTGCCTTCCCAATTCCTACCCTTTCTCTTTTATTTTGCTCATTAAACTATTTACATATTGAATTTTTAAAAATATATTTGATACAGGGTCTCACTACACAGTTCAAACTCATAGCAATCCTTTCTCAGCCTCCCCAGCACTATGATTACAGGCATATGCCACCTTGCCCGGTTTGGGAGCAGCATGGGACACCCAGGGTTCTGGGCCAGCAGTGCATGCGGTATTAGGAATCAAACTCAGGTCCTATACTTCCCAGGCAGGCACTTAGACCACTGAGCTATCTCCCCACCCCTACATATTGGGTTTGACATATAAGAAAAACAGGACATTTACCCTTCATGTCTCATTTATTCACTTATCAGTATGGTCTCAAGATGCACCCGTGTTCCTACAAATGGCTCAAATTCATCCTTCTGTATGGCTGCACTAAATGACATCTCCTTTATCCCTCTATCTATTCCTGGGCATATATGTGGCTTTCCTAGTTTAGCCATTGTGAAGCATGCTGCTACCAACATGGGTGTGTAGGGGTCACCTTTAGGAAGGGACTCAGAAGAGACATTCCTGAGATGAAATTTCCGTTTCAGGTTTTTTGAATCTCCATATTGATTTCCACGGTAGTCGCACTCGTGTAATGGTTTGTATCTAGTTGTCCCCCCAAAGCCTCATGCAGCCATGGGGTAGACTCACAGAGTTTGTGATTAATTCATGATCCAATGCTAGGATTATGGGTATGAGTGCTGCTGGGATTATGAGTGTGAGTGCTACACGCAGCCTCGGGCAGGGAGCCTGGGTGCGATATAAAGAAGGGAGAGAGGCTTGCTCTGTGCCTCTGCTGCTGCCACTGCTGCCCTTCCCTCTTTGCTCTTGCTGCTTTTGCTGTTTCCTGCCTCCGTGAATAGTTTTCCTTTGCCATGTGCCCTCGAGCCAGCCAAGTATGAATTGAAACTTCCACAAACTGTGAGCTAAACAAACCTTTTCTTCCTTGAGTCTGGGTGTTGGGTATTTTGTCTCAGCAATGAGAGAAAAAGAACAGCTACAAGTTTACCCTTCTACCAGTAGTGTAGAGCACTCCATTTCCCCCACATCTTCACCAGCATTTCCTGTGCTTGGATCCCCGGCTGACAGCCATGCTTTCTGGGTCTCAGTCCTCTCGAGGCCAAGATGCTGAGCACCTTCTCTTGTGCTTACTGATCATCTGTGCTTCCCTGGAAGAAGCATGTGTTTGAATCCTCCATACCCAATTTTGGTTAAAGTGCATCTGACTTGACCATTAAAGATCCTAAGCTGCTTGCAGACGCGAGGACAACCCAGCCTGTGTACCCATTCCCCGCCCCTACCCCACCCACTTCCCCCCACTGGTCCATGACATCCCGCTGCAGCCCCATCTGTGCCTCGAGGCTGTTGGTCTCTGCCTCTGCTTCCTGAAGGCGTCCTCTAGGCTGATGCTGTACCTCTGCATGGCTCTCCAGGAAGCTGGGGCTGGTGTCCAGGGCACTCCTTGCTGGGCCATGGCTGGAATTATGGTGAGGAACATGTGATGTGCAGGGTGGTGAGGGGCATGGTGAGGGCTGAGTGGAGCCCAGGTGCCCTTGACAGGGTTTTCTGTGGCAGAAGGATGAGCTGGAGACATCAGATGATGACACCTCCCAGGGCCAGGAGCAGCCAGCCCTAGGCTCTTTGGTCACAATCAACTTCTATGACTGTGTCCCCCAAAGCCTCATGCAGAGACATAAGAGGGGCTTTTTCAGAGGGAGCTGGATCTTGAGTGTGTGACACTGGGATTGATTCATCATGCAGTGCCAGAAGAAGTACACTAGGATTAAGGGTGTGAGTGCTGCTGTTGCAACAGCAAGAGAAACACTCACAAGAGACCAAAAGCATAGGGACAAAGAAGCATTACTGAAAGCTGGTGACCTACATTATGACACTGAGTCTGCAAAACAAATATCAATGCCAGTTTGGGCTTTACTTCTCGGTAATAGGCTTTTCAAGTTTCCATAGAAACTATTTCACCATATTATCTCATTCTCAGGAATTTTACAACAATGCACAAGGTTTACATGTCCCAGACACTGTTGACCATCTGCGTATCAGGGGGCGTTGTGGTTTAACATGTACCCTGCCAATTTGTTTTAACTATTTGTGCTTACCTTGTTTTTTTTCTCTTAGTGGTTAGCTACATAGGAGGTGGTAAGGGAGTGAGTTTAAGTGAACTTAAGTGACGTTTAAAGTGAAATGACAAAAGAAAATGCACTCTCTTTTGCTCCACCACTACCTTTTCTAACTGGCCTGGATAAGACACAAGGGATAGAAAAAGCTGATAACCCCTTGTTGCTTTGCTACCTTCTGCCCACCATGAACTGTTTCTCCTCTGCAAAGCCACCCTGCCTTGAAGCCAGCTGATTATGGCCTGAAGCCTGTATATACTATAAGCTAAATAAACTGACTCTTGTAAAAAGAAAAGAAAAAACTACGGTCTAACTAAACATTATGTAATTCTTTCTCCATTTCACACATATAAAAACCTTACATATTTTTCTAGAATGTAATCTATAGTTCCAACAACCCAAAGTATTTCCTAAAGCCCAAAGGATACAGTGTAGGATTCATGAAAATTCAGCTGTGACAAGGTGTTTGAAAATGAAAGTTGTCACATAAAAACCCCCACAAAAGATCCCACTAAGAATACCAGTAACCAAGTGCCTTTAAACTTTGAGGACCTTCTTAGAAAAACCTGATTTGAAATACTTCTATTTGCACACATAAAAGCTGTTAGCTGCCCCATTCCAAGAGAAATCCCTGGTACATGCTACACAAGTGTGACACCCAGAATCAAAACATAGGGAAGGGGCTGGCAAGATAGCTCAGCCATCTAAACCATCTGCTTAGGCAAGCTTAGGCAAATACACGGGGACCGTGGTTCAATCCCCGCCACCACATGCCAGGCCAGCCCCACCCCCAGGGTGGGCTGAGCCAGCCACAAAAAAGAAAAGGAAGATTGCTGGCAGCCACTTAAGAGATAGCAGAGTTCTGAGGTGCCAGAACCAGGCTCTGTGGCCACATGAAGGGGCTGCCTTGCTTCATGGGGGAGGCTTCAGAAACAGCTCTGTCCACATCCCCGAGGGCAGCTGTGCCACCTGACCTTGGGAGTTTGGTTTGCAGCTTTCCCCTCAGATGCAAAAGTGAGGATAGGAACACCTCCAGAAGGAGGACATGGACCTTCTCCTTCTCCAGCCAGTTTTGTTGCAGGAACAATGGGGCGGCTGAGTGTCCTCCCCCTGCATGGTTCATGGACACTTTTGCTTTGACCCAGATTTCTTTGCTTCCTGACTCTGCCTCCTCTCATGACTGTCACAGTGGCTGTGACATCCAAGGCAAGGGCAGGGCCACAGTCAACATCCTCCAACCATGGCAGCTCCAGCCCAGCCTCATTTTTATATTTGCACCCAAACTATTTGCAGCTATTGATTTATTGTCACTCAAAACCAGATGCTTTTCAAATGATTATACAAACTATAGCATCATTCAAAAATTATTACAAACTTGAAAACTCATTTTGGGGTGTTCTTAAGGCAGCAGTATAATGTTTTATGACTTGGTAATGACTACATGATATTCAGAAAGATATGCTGGTGATAGAGTTTATCACTGAGGCCGCAGAGTAAATACATTTGCTACTAAGGCTGTTGTATAATTTTACCTTCTGACCTTCCCATTCTCCATGTTCCAGTAAAATGTTTCAATACCTCAGGAATTCTCCTGATTTTAAAACTATCTGAACATAAATTCCCCAATTGTGTCTCATTTTATAAAACAAAATAGTAAAATAATCAATTACTGGGTCGGGGAGATGGCTCAGTGGAATAAGCACTTCCATGACAAGCACAAAGGCCTGAGTTCAATCCCCAGTTACACACACACACACACACACACACACACACACACACACACACAAATCAATTACTTAAAGAGACACTGAAAGGTTCCAGAAGGAAAGTTCACCTGACTATTCTGATGAAACAATTTTAGTATTATTTTATATTCAAAACTATTATTTTAAATCAAATTTTGAGAAAAAAAAAAAACATTCTTAGTTGGACCCATCCTCTATGCATAACTACTTTAAGGCATGCTATAATCACTTTTTGATCAGAATCAATTGACCATTAATTTATTTCTAAAACTACACTTAAGTCTTAATACATTTTATGTAAAGAAAGCAGGTATTGTAATTGTGATAGGCAGGATTTGCAGAGGGAAACAAAACAGGAACATAATTCATAGGATTATTTTATAGCCATCATCCAAAGAGAAATATACAAAGATAGTGGAGGAAATCTGTCCACACACTAAAGACCCAATGATGCCAGCTGAAGACCTCAAGCCCATGACAATGGCCCTACCAGTCCAACTGGAGGCCTAGAGCCCACAATGATGCCTCTTGCAGGCCTGTTTCATGGATCTGTACTCTGGAGGCCCCAAAGTCAGTGGAAGCTAGAAAGCCTGTGCCAGAAGAATGAAAGGTCTGTGCAGTAGACTGAGGGACCTGCACTCAAGCCAGGAAGCAATGCTTAAGGTGAGGACCAGAGCTCCCCCATAAAGTACCACAGCCATCCTCAGTGACAGTGAGGTCCTAAGCTTCTCCTACACTGAAAATAGCACAGTCTAAGTCAGGAAGGCCAGAGAAAGAAGCTCCTCCAAGAGACCAAGCAGCACATCATCTTCCCCTCCATAGCCAGAAAGCAAAGCTCGAAGCAAGGAGCAGAGCTCCCCCAAAGTGAACCACAGCCATTCTCAGTGACAACAAGGTCTCGGGCCCCATTGATGATCACAGCCATATTCAGCAAAAAAGCCAGCAGGTCAAGCTCCTCCAAGAGAACCCACATCTCCCAACAGCTTCCCAACTTACTCCTGCTTCTCCAGTTCTCATTATTATGTTGTAGGTGACAGCCCTCAGGTGGACCTCCCAAATGCAGCACCAGGCTGGTTCAGTTCAACTGGGTGTCACACATTGACCAGCAGGTGTCAATCCACACAGTAATTTTAGCAAGTTTTCCATACTTGTTTTGCCTGCTGAATAGGAAGCATACACAAGGACTGAAAAATGAAAGTATTTGCCATATGTCTGTTACCATCATCATGCTGGGCTTATAGGTTTTCCCCTTGGTAGACACAATACCTCAACACCCTCAGTTTAGCAGAGGAGAGGTTGGATTTGGCTCATGGTGTTAGGGGGTAAAGTTGAGGGGTAGCAGGATCCAGCTGTGTTCATTGGGGCAGTGAACACAGAGAAAAACAGCTGCTGAGCTCAAAGTGGCGAGGCAGCAGCGGATGGGAACAGCCTGAGAGAAAGGTGCCTGGGGCCTGACACCTCCATGAACACCTAGACACACCCAGGAGTGCTAACCCCCAAGAAATTCAAAAACCAACCAAGCTGACACAGCCAAGCTTAGCCATTACACATGTGTTTTTATTTTTATGTTTTACAGCTTCTTTCTATCCTTGCTTATTCTCATTAATTAATTCTCTTTGACCTCTTGGATGCCTGGCTTTATGTGACAGGTCAGAGGACCAAGTGAGGAGAAAAATGAAAAAGGGATACTTTGCTTTACAGTGTGAAAAATGGAACGGCTTCTAGAAGAAAACTCTGAGGCTGGGGAGATGGCTCAATGGAATAAGCACTTCCCCGGCAAACGCAAGGGCCTGAGTTCAATCCCCAGTTCCACCAAAAAAAAAAAAAAGAAGAAGAAAACTCAATCTTAAAGAAAGCAAGAAAAGCAACACTGGGTCCAGGCTGTTTAGGGAACATTTGGAGCATCCTGAGTGTTCAGGAGCTGCTGCTAGCTGATGAGTTCCAAGGGAACTGGAGGCAGTATAGTGGAAAGACATCGGTGATGCTTTTCATTTTGTTGTTTCTTGTGGTACTGGGGATTGAATCCAGACATTACTGAACTACATCCCAAGCTCTTTTATTTTGTATGTTGAGATAGGGCTGGCCTGGCTGTCGGAATATTGGGTAGCCTCTTTCCTCTGCTTTGAGTAGCTCTGGGGTTTTCTGAGAAACACTGATAAACAGCTAAATTTTAGGGATGATGTCTTTTGTTTATAAGTTACATACTATGCTGGTTCACATGTGAGGGGAGAGAGCAAGGAGGCCAGATTTACATACAGCAATGTAAATGGTGGAGAGTTACTGTATTAGGCAGTAGATATTTAACCTGTAATTTCAGCTAGGCATGGTGGTACACGCCTGTAATCCCAGCATCTGTAAGGTTGAGAAGGACCATCAGCTCAATTTTAAGACCAGTTTGGGCTCTATAGTGAATTCAAGGCCAGCATGAGCTGCATAATAAAACCTAGTCTCAAAAAAGTAAATGTGAGGGCTGGGAAGACGGCTCAGTAGAATAAGCACTTCCCTGGCAAGCACAAGGGTCTGAGTTCAATCCCTGGTTCCACCAAAGAAAAAAAAAAAAAAAAAAAAGGCAAGTGTGTATGTTTGTATATGTATACATATATTTTCATATATATTTATATAATAAGTGGGCAGAGAAGAAGAGGCCAATTTTTATTACAGGATTCAAAATTCAAAATAATTTATGAAGTCATCCAGCCTTCTAAACAGTTCAGCCGATTCCTTCCTCCTTAACTACAACTGTGCAGTGAGTTCCTTCTAAATGTTGTAAGAATATAAACATGTGATTACAATGGAGAACACTAACAAATAATACCAAGCCAAGAGATCACCAGAGTTTGAGTTATGTTTATTGCATGTATCTTTGATGTACTGTGATGAAAACAGCTCCATGCTCTGTATCCCAAAGTTTACAGGGCGTTAACAAGCACAAGAAAAACATTAGGTAGGTCGTCACTGAGGGAGAGCTCACAAATTGCTCCTCAGAACTAGCAGGCTCGGCCCATGAAGTGAATCCTGGTCATCAGAACAGACATTATTGACATAAGTTGCAGGCACAGTCTGGCCAAATTCATGGGAGGGCGATGGAAGATACCCATCAACATCTTTACCAAGAAGCTTAACTGATCTACACTACGAGCAACACTTTTTTTCAAAGACAACACCAAACTGATGTGGTTTCAGAATCAAAGAGCCAGGCACTGATTCCAGACCAGACCAGTTTAAGGAGGCTTTAGCATCAAACAAAGGCCAAGGTGAGATCGCCTTCAAGAAGAGATTCGAAGTAAAGAAGCCAGCCAATGGTGTGCCAGCTACTGCTCCTCCCGGTGCACACCCTGCTCAAAGTAATTATGAGTAACCCTATCTTGGCAACGACTCTAGAGAACATTTGGGGCTCAAGGGCCAAGAGACCAAATTTGGCTTCGAAACTGAATATGTAGATTCTGTAGCCAGAGAAAAGGAAAACTTCATGTTCTTAGAGCAAGGCCAGGTCCAAGAGCGCCAACTTCACCACTAACTCTAGCACTCCAGCACAGCAGACACAGAGATTAAGCCAGGGTGTTGCACATCACTGCCCTGGCCAGAAATCTCTCCCAGAGGCTCTGGGAATTCACCCTTCTGCTGTGACTGTGAGCTAAGGTTCCTGGAGGCAATAGAAGATGATAAACAGGATCCTAGGAGGCAGAGACAGGTACAGATGGGACCACACAGCTGTAGCGATCTATCCTCACTTCAACATTCAACAGATTTTGAGAAAATAAGACACTGAGAAACAATCATTTCTCAGTCATTTAAGTAATGATTGATTCTGGAAAAATTCAGCAATTGTTGTAAAAAATTGTGTATTTGATGAAGAGCAATATATATATATATATATATATAATTTCAAAGCATCTCATAAAACTATTTATGAAGTACCCTGTGATATTTCCATACATGTATGCAACGCGTAGTGTTCAAGTTAAGGCAAGCACATCAGTCTCTTTGTTCATTATGTTTGCAATGAAAATATATAGCATCCTTTCCTCTAGATTTTTTGTAGTATACATCATGTTATCAATATTTATAGTTGCCCTACTGTGTAGTGGAGTAGCAAAACTTATTTCTATTTAGCTGCAACTTCGTATGCATAGATCAAACTTTCCACTTCACTCCCTCTGCTATACTCTCCAGCCCTGGAAAGCTCTCCGGTACTCTCAGCTATAGTGAGATCAGCATTTTAGATTCTGAATAATGGGCCAGGAAGATAGCTCAGTGGCATAAGTGCCTGCCTGGCAAGTGCAAGGTCCAGAGTTGAATCCCCAATACCAAAAGTAAATAAAATAAATTCCGCATATGAGTGTGAATATGTTGTATTTGTCTTTCTGTACCTAGTTTATTTCAGCAATATGCTGCAAATGACAGGATTTCATCTTTATATAGACCTGGAATATTCCACTGAAAATATATATAATTATAAATGTGTATATATATATTTTTTTATCTGTCCTTAAGTTGTTGAGCATGTGAGTGAATTTACTGGCTATGGTAAATGATACAGTGAAAAACATGAGTGTAGATATCTCTTCAACTCACTGACTTTATTTCCTTTATATACTAAGGTTCTCTTCAGGATCAGGATCAGTAGAAAATATATGTCTATCTCCTGCCACTGATCCTGTGAGTGACCTGATAAACTAGCTCACAGGATCAGTGGCAGGAGATCCACAGCGGCCATCTGTGCCTGGACAGCCAGAGGATGCAGGAGCTACTCAGTGCAGGAGAGCCTGCAGAACATGAGGGGCCAAGGACACAGCTCAAGCCTAAGCTCAGAGCTCTGGGAGGTCCTTGGGGAGTCACCTGTAAGTCTGCTGTGGAGGAAGAAGCCAGAGACCAATGTCCAAGGCAATGGCAGAGACTAGAGCTCTTCTTGCCAAGGACACTTCCCTTTTCTTTTTAATCTTGTTCAGGCTATCAGATAGGTGTGGGCCATCATGTCTGCATGTGTCTTCCCCTCTGCTCGCTGTCTGCATGTCAGTCATCCATGAACACACCCAGAACAGCACTCCCCTGCTAGGCATTTGTTACGATGTTGAGGCTGGCATCTGAGGCCAGGGACTGCGTGACATGCTCTTCATCTGCTCCTACGGGGCAAGAGGAAGATTTTGCTCCTCATGCCCTTGTCCTGAGACCCTTGTCACTGCTGTGCTGAATTTATGGAGGGGAAGTCTAATGTTAGTCTGTTAATTTTTTTTCTTTTTGTAGAAAGCCTTCCTGTATTTTACTTATTTATTTATTTGTTTGTTTATTTATTTATTTATTTATTTTTGGTGGAACCAGGGATTGAGCTCAGGCTCTTGCACTTGCCAGCAAGTGCTTATTCTACTGAGCTATCTCCCTGGTCCCTTAATTTTGAGACAGGATCTCACTATTCACTTAGGCTAGCCTTGGGCTCATTTTTGTAGCCCCCAGGCTGGTTTCGAACTCAAAGATCCTCCTGGCTCAACCTCCGAGTGCTGAGATTATAGGTGTGCACCACCTCACCTGGTTCCCCTTCCTTTATCTTTGTATCGCAAAAATAATATCAAGCCATCGCTTTTCAAATTAAGCCTGCCTGAGATAGTGAATCTCATGAATCTGTAATGTTTCATCAGCAGAAGGAATTTTATCTTTTTTTCCATTTGTTCTCTCTCTGCTCATTTCTTTTTCTTTTCCTTTATGGAATTCTAGTTTTCATGATGTTCTGACTCCTGAAATTGTCCAAGTTCCTTCCTTTTCGCTCACAATTTCCACCGCTGTGTTTTGCTGTTTCCATCAATTTCTTCTTTTCTCCGTTTAACCTCCCAAACTGCTGAGCTCACAGGAAGACCATCTTCATTCCTTTTTCTGGCGAATCTCAGATTTGGTCATCATGCTTCAGATCTGCAGGAAGTCCCTATGTATGTGCCTGCGCTACCCCTGGTCCCTGAAGCCTCTGCCCCTCCCCTCAGTTTAGTCCGTGATCTTTGGGTTGCAGCCCAGGGCCCACCTTTCTGGTTTCTGGGTCTGCTGA
Organism: Ctenomys sociabilis; assembly: GCA_004027165.1. Taxonomy (NCBI): domain Eukaryota; kingdom Metazoa; phylum Chordata; class Mammalia; order Rodentia; family Ctenomyidae; genus Ctenomys; species Ctenomys sociabilis. The sequence goes on from PVKA01030440.1 coordinate 11,677, forward strand.
CGGCCTGTGCCTGTCCCAGTGGAGCTCTCAGCTCTCAGGTCATCCAGGACCCTTCACAAGGGGCATGCTACCGGCAGTGACATGAGACAGAAGCCTGAAGTCCCAAAGGAGCAAGGAACAAAGAGAACCTAAGAAAACTGGCTCTTGTAATACCGGCTGGAGGCCCCTTTGGTTCTTTGTTCCTTCACCCAGAACAACTAGCGAAGTGTGAACTTAGTGTGGTGAATGCCAAGGCGACATAAATAACAGTTTACAACAAAGCACTTACGCACACTCCCTGGCCTGCTTTTAGCCCTCAATACATGTGAGAAGCTGGGGTGGCTCCAGACTGAGAGCAACTGAGCCGCTGCAAGGTTAACCCAGGGCTCAATGACCTTACCAAAGGGTTTTCAATTGCTTCTTGTCTGACCTTGACACTTTGAAGAACTTCATTTTTAAATTACAATAGAAGTTTTCAACTTAATTTTTTTCAAATAAAAACTCAACTATTAAGAAAGGCCTAAAATACTGGATTTGTTTAAGTGACCTTAAAGGGTTTCTCTGTTTGTTCTTTTTGCTATAGTCAACCTGCATCCTTCATCCTCTTATCCTGCCTTAGCTGAGCACAAGATCCTTAGCTCAATTCCCAGTGCTAACCAAAAAAGGTAACTTAAAAAAAAAAAAAAATATATATATATATATATATATATATATTGGGTGTTGTGGCACGTGCTTGTAAACCCGGCACTAGGGAGGCTGAGGCAGGAAGGTCATTGCAAGACCAGCCTAGGCTACAAAGTGAACTCAAGGCCAGCCTGAAATGCATAATGAGACCCTGTCCTAAAAAGACCAAAAAAAAAAAAAAAAGGCCCTCCTCACTTGACAGGGATAACTCTGGCTGGGTTGGCATTCAAGAGGGAAGAGAGTAAGAGAATTCCAAGCAGCTGCTCAGCTCGTGTCTGCAGAGAGCAGAGCTGCAAAACTGGAGCCAGGGCCAAGAGGACGACCCTCCGGGAGCTTCCTCCAGCCAGGCTGCCTCCCAGAGCACAGCTCGCTGCTGAGTACGAGTGCAGCGCCAGCACGGTCCCATTGCTTTCCAAACCCAACAGTCTGTGGGGAGAAATTTAGAGCTAAGTGGGGGAACATTTTAAAAACATGCAATCACTTCTATTTCCAGAGGAATGAGTTTATGTATATTCCCAGCCAAAAGTCAGTACATGGAACAAACGTATATATTTTGGGTTGTTCTCTAAAGCCACATTAAAAAGACTGTAAATGATTTTAAAGGAAATAAATTAACATAGTGAAGAATAGATGCAGTGAAAACCATATATATATATATCAGGTAGATAATAGATAAGGAGCTGGGTGTGGTGGTTCTTACGTTTTTCAGCTCCTGCAGTGGTGGTGGCAGTGGTGTAGCAGACAGGCAAAAATAAGCGGGGGGAGCCTTTATTAACCCTGAAGACATGGAGATGATGAAGGACAGGTAGATAGGAAGGCCCTCTGACCTCACACACGGAGGCGAAGACTTTATGGGCTTTTCCTTGGGGTGGAGTTGGAGGGGCAGGTTCAGCGACACACATGGAGCTGACTGGAGGCTCCCTCGTGGGGGCAGAAAAGGTACAAGGAAGTCGCGTCCATGGCTGGAGTGGAGAAGGAGGAAGTGGTCATTGGGGAAATAGGCTGTTGTTTTGGGGATTCAGCCATGTGGGATTGGGGCCATAATAACTTAGCAGTTTGTACTGGGTCCAGAACCTATCGTTCCCATCTTTTAGTTGTTATGAAGGGGCAATGAATCTCTTAGCTGCTTCCTGCTGAAGGGGTAGTGTCATGGGGACAAGGAGGTTGACAGGATGATGGTTCACACCCATACAAGCCATAGTACCAGGTGTTTCAGCCAGGGTGAGAAGTTTATCATTACTGAAGACTCACATCTGAGACTGAAGAAATCTTATGTGACACTGAAAGTTGACTGGGCAAAGTCCAGAACCCAGCAGTGAACAAAAGTACTAGCAGAAGGTAAGATCAGAAAGCAGATGGGAAAGCAACACACAGGTTACCCTGGGGTTTTTTTTAACCTTTAGTTAGGCAAAGATCTGCAGGTGACAGGAGTTGTGAAGACCACTCAGCGACAAGCGTTCAAGATCAGGAAGAAAAGAATTGTCAGGATGAGCCCAGTTGTCTGGGTACAAATTGGCTTGGATAATGTGGAACCAGGAGGGCAGACACCATGGTGACTTTTACCACCAGTGGTATTGCTGAGAGGATGACCAGGTCAGGGTCTGTCCACGTAGGATTTAATCCTGTAGACTTAGAGGATTTATGATGTATTAAATCTCCAGGAAATATAGATGGCACCAATTGAATGGTATCTATCGGGAAGCAGACATCTTCATGTCTTCGCAGCAGGTACCACAGGGAGGATAGAACAGGGATATAGTTAGTGATGGGATGAAGGTTATCAGGAATGGGGAAGTTGTGAAGCAGAAAAGGTCTCCCATACATGAGCTCAAATGGACTTAAGAAGGTGGGTGCCCTAGGAAGTGCCCTGAGTGTAGTTTGAGCCAAGGGAGAAAGCTGAGGCCAAGGCAGTGCAGCTTAAGGATAAATTTGGTAAGGTGGGCCTTTAAAGGCCCCTTTGCCTCTATTCTCCATTGATGTTTAGGAGCTATTGGATGTTGGGAAACACAGGGGAAGGCTGAAGAATCCCAGAGTCAAACTAGTGTGGAGGTAGCATGGATGGCATGATTATGACTGGAAGTGTCCCAGAATATGTGGTCAATAAGAAAATAGGAAAGAGGGAGAGAGGAGCTGGCTGTTCCTTTAGATTGGGTATGGAGGACAAGCCCTATGGGGAGAGAGGTGAAAGAGAAGTAGAGGTTTTGGAGAAAATCTCCCCCCGTGTGAGATGTAGGGCAGGTTGGTATCACAAGGAAACTGAATAAAGAACAGTATCCAGAGTTAGCAAGGAATGGGCGCTATCTGAAGGGGTCATGGAGGGCGGCCATCAACACCCACAATGGAAACTATAGAGCTAATACAGTGACTGGAAAACAAGGGATAACATTGAATGTGGATTCCATGTCATTAAGAAAAAAGATGTCCAGTAGCAGATAACTCAATGGGGGCCACGAACCCCAAGCCATCGTTCCTCTTCAACAGCAAGACCAAGCAGGTCAACTATTGATGGATCTGGCTACATCAAGTTTTCCTGTGAGGGTAAGGAACTGGACAACTTATCCATGTTGGTCAGGGCAGTTTCATTTCCAGTGACCCTAGAGCTTACAGGTGGGGATCAGGTCTCGGTGGTAGGTGAAAGTTGGGCAGGCTTGTGCCCAGTAGTGTCCTTCTTCCCAGCACTTGAAACATGGTGGGATCAGGTGATAGCATTTTGTTTAGGCTTAGCATTATCTTGCAAGGTCCTGCTTTGATGAGAGTCCCAAGTATCACAGCCAAAAGCTGGCACTTGTGCATAGTTAATTTTTGTCTCTATTATTGAAGACACAAAAAGCCAGATTAAGTAAGTCTCCCTGGTGGAGTCTGGGGGCCGAGATCTGTCCTTTTAAGCTTGCTTGGGGCTGGGGAGACAGCTCAGTGGAATAAGTGCTTCCCTGGCAAGCACAAGGGCATGAGTTCAATCCCCGGTTCCGAAAAAAAAAAAAAAAAAAAAAAAGATTTGTTAGAAGTTTTGTAGGTCACTTAATTGAGATCTCTTATAAGATCTTGAAAAACATGAAATTCTCTTATCTATAGTTGCTGTGTATCACGGGAGTGGCTGCAAGGCGGCAGTGGCCAGTCCTGACGAGGCCCTACAAGGTGGCACTTTGACACCATAAGAAGAGTAACTATAAGATGGTGGCAGACGGACACGTGGCCTACGAGATGGCAGCAACCCCTCAGATGTCACAGGAAGAGCGACAATGTGTTTTCAGAGATTTTTGTCCATTTGCAACTGCAATATCAGAAGTTTTAAGGGTCCAAAAGTTCCCTTTTCAGGTGATTATTGAGTTTATATTGTGGCTAAGCCATCTGGCAGTAAAAATTAGCCATTTGGGTTGGAGACACCCTCAAAGTCGACGAGTGCTGAGGTTCTTTGTGTTTTGGGCAGAACCGGGGATTGAACTCAGGCCCTTGCGCTTGCCATGGAAGCATTTATTCCACTGAGCCATCTCCTTGGCCCTGAGGTTCTTTAAGAGACAAAGCATGTGCTTTGGGGATGGCAAGAATATTTCCCATAGTGGCTGAATTAAAGTGAGGCACAGAATAAGGGAAAAGCCCACTGTCACTTCTTGCTCAAAAGCTGAAACTTTTTAACCTACAGTGATTGTGAGAGAGAGCCAACACCTGCCTTAGCAGTCATCACTAGAAAAAGTATGGGATCCCAATGTGAACTCATGATTTTTGAGACAAGGAAAGAAAAAAATTGAGCAAGACCCCCATAGAGATGAGGGTTTGTTTTGTTGTTGTTGGTTTTGGTTCACCTGTGGACTGAAATTGGCAGATGGCAGAGGCAGAAGGTGGCTGGACGAGGGAGCTTTAATCTGGGGCAGAGGATGCATTGGGAGCTGTGCGACTTACCAGTCTGAGTCACGGTGCCAAAATGTTAGATTTTTCAGCAGCGGTGGCAGTGGCCATGGCTGCAGTGGGGAAGGAGAAGAAAGTGGTCATTGAGGAGATGAGCTGTTGTCTTGGGGCTTCAGCCATGTTGGATCAGGGCCATGACAATTTAGCATTTGTACTCAGGCTGGAGCCTACCAGTGGTGATACAGGGGAATGAAACACCCAACCTGAAAGATACCTATGATGGGTTCATGTTCTCTAAAACCAATGAATGAATTTTAGGAACAATGGAAGTTAAGAGCAGAATGTATTTATTAGGGGGAAGAAAACTTCCATCTGAGAAAGGGACAGAAGGGGGACTCAAGCAAGTTACCCAGGAATCTGCTAATTCTAGGGATTTTTACACAGCAAAATCATTTGGTGAGGTGGTCTAAGGTGGAAACATGACGTGAAACAAAACTATGATCAACCAATAAAACTACAAGTACAGTTGCTCAGGTAACATTTATTAAATCCAGGACCAAATGGATAAGCAAGTCAGGTAGCAAGCAGACACTAATATAAAAGAGGGGCTCTTCCTGTTAGTGGTGGCGTTAGTGACTCTTTCTGGCTCTTTCAAGGAGATTGATACCTATTTGGAATAGCAATCCCTGATGCTCATCCTTAGGGAAGTATGGGGCTGCATTTGTTTATTCTTTTGTCTTGAGATCTGGCCCAAGTGGCAGTGTCTGTCTCTTCCAAAGTTCCAAGGTTATCTTGTCTTCCATATTCTCTCCTTGAGGATCTAGCCCTATCTGACTGCCTCTAATATTTCTATCTAATTTTGCTGCCTACAACAGTGGTGCATATCTGCAATCACTGCACTTGTGAGGCTGAGGCAGGAGGATCCTTGCAAGTTTAAGACCATCCTGAACTCCACAGAGAGACCCTGACTCAACAAAACAAGCAACAAGTAAAACAAAAAGAAAAGAAAAAGAAAACAGATAAGGAAGGATTTATTCAGCAGAAATCAAGAAAAAAATTTAGTTTTAAAAGAGCAGCAAGGGCCAGAGAGATGATGGCTCAGGGAATAAGCGCTTCCCTGGCAAGTGCAAGGGTCTGAGTTCAATCCCCAGTTCCACCAAAAAATAAAAATTAAAAAAATTAAAAGAGCAGCAGAAAGCCAAACACTAACCCAGGCATAACGAGGTAGTCCTGCTATTCTAAATGAGGATGACCCCAGTTACAACATGGAAGAAGAACTGGAGACCCAGCGTAGTGCCAAACAAGCTGGTACATATAGTGGCTGAGATAGGAGGATCACTGAAAGTCTGAGGCTAGCCTGGGCTACATAATAAGTTTCAAGCCTGAAACAGAGCAAGACTCTGTCTTAAGAAGCATAACCCAAGAATTGCACAGTTAAATACTTGGGACAATGGACTGCGCAGCACTGCCCCTTAGACTCCAGCGTGTCTCGCCCTGTCTTCACGCCACACGGGGCACAATGCCATTCCCAGGGTGTACTCCGGTCCCTGGGTCAAAGCTACCAAGACAGCACACAAGCACTGCTCCACATAGTGCTGTCCTTGGGACACTGCCGCCCTGCTCTGGACTTGTGGGCCTCAGTTTTCCACGGAAACCCGGGCTGGTCCTCCCACATCAGGACTAAAATTCTGCACCTCCTCAGTGCCTCCCAAGGTTTATTTATTTAACTTTGATTTGTATCTTCCATGTTTGCCAAAGGTGGTGATCACATTCACCTGGGGAGTTGGTGCTTGCACAGGACACACGTCCTAATGCTTTTTGTTTTCTCTCCCAGCCTGGCTTGCCGTCCCCTCAATTATTTGGGTTCAAACCCTAGGACAGATGTCTGGATGATCACAAGGCTCTGCCTTCTTGGTTGAAGGCTGCTGACCCTCAGCACACGTCACTCGTGTGCTTTATTACCAGCCAGCTTTTTAGTCTGCCTATTCTTAGTTGCCATGGTTTTTATCTGAGAAAAGCCTTTACCAGAAACACCCCAAAACCTAAACAAAATTTCTCTTCCTGAAGACATAAGGGTAGATAGAGCTGATAAACAAAACCAATTGCAATGGAAATACTTCAAAGAATCAAAACTGAGATTTTATCTTATTGAATAGTTTTTGCACATCAAAAAAAAATCACCTGGGGCTGGGGAGATAGCTCAGTAGAGTAAGCACTTGCCTGGCAAGTGCAAGGTCTTGAGTTCAATCCCCAGTACTGCATAGGAAAGACAGACAGAAAGAAAGCAAACAAAAAAGAAATCGGGGCGGGGAGATGGTTCTGTAGAATAAGTGCTTCCCTGGCAAGTGCTAAGGCCAGAGTTCAATTTTTGAATTTTGATCAAAAAACAAAAAAAGAAAAAACAAAAAAAAAAAGGAAAAAGAAATCACGAACAATGTAAAAAGAAAACCCACAACGGGAAAATAATTTAGCTGACTGTCCTTCAGACAAAGAACTTCTGTCTGCAACATATAAGGAATTAAAAATAATCAGCCCCCCCCCCAAAATTCAAACACCCAACCTAACAATGGCACCTGAGATGTGGGGCTGCACCCACACAGCAGTCCCCGGGGCAGCACAGCAGCAAGCCCACCTGGCCTGGGGATCCCAGACCCATGGGGAGCTGCGCCTACACTGACACGGTCAGCTTTTTCCTGATTAAGAGCGAACTCCCTCTTTTGGTTTTCATGCACATACCAAGCCCTCTCCAATCAGGGTCGGCTACAACAGCCTGCCATCCGTGAAAACTCCATTTCCGGTCAGCCTGATAAAGCCCACTTGCTCCCCCGAGAGGCCTGCAGTCTCTTCTTCAGCCCTCGCATGCCGAGCAATAAAGGATTTCTTCAATCTTCTCCCACTTCTCTTTCACATCATAGGAAGGAATGTTACAAGATGAATACAAACTTTTCAGATGAAGAGATACAAACGGCAAACACAATGTTCCACATCATTGGTCATTGGAGAGATGCAAATTAAAATAACACCGAGATTCCATCTCACCCAACAAAAAACAGACACCATCAAGAAGGCAGCCAGGGGGGCTGGGAGATGGCTCAGTAGAATAAGTGCTTGCTTGGCGAGTTCAAGGGCCTGAGTTCAATCCCCAGCTCTGCAAAAAAAGAAAAAAAGAAAAAAGGCAGCTAGTATCAAATGCTAGAAGGGCTGTGGGAAAAAAGGAACCTTTCTCCACTATCAGTGGGAGTGCAGGCTGGTACAACCACTGCGGAAATCAGTGTAGAGATTCCTCAGAAAACTCGGGCCAGGCGTGGTGGCGCACGCCTGTAATCCCAGCACTAGGGAGGCTGAGGCAGGAGGATTGTTGTGAGTTCGAGACCAACCTGAGTTGCAAAGTGAGCTTAAGGCCAGCCTGAACTGCATAGTGAGACCCTGCCTCAAAAAGACAAAAAAAAAAAAAAAAAAAAAAAGAAAACTCGGATTAAAGGTACAATGTAACCCAGCTGTTCCCCTCCTGGGTATTTTTCCAGAAGAACTGAAAACAAACCACAGGTCTCTAAGTGCACCAATGTTTACAGCAGCATAGTTTGCCGGAGCTAAATCTTGGGAACAACCCAAATGTCCATCAGCTGAGAAATGGATTTTTTAAAAATGGTATTTTATAAAGTGAAGTATTATCAGCTATATAAAAAAGGTAGACTGGAGGTTTTTATACATAATGAATACAAATGGCGAGCGCAGCCATCAGTGAAGTAAATCCGCCAGGCATGAGCAAGCACCACAGTGTCACGTTGTCTCTCTAGTGTAAGGACCCGAGAGAGCAAAGACAGCCTGAAGGTGGAAGCAAAAGAGCTGCCCAAAGGGGAGGGACAACCGGAATGAGGGAAAGGGGCAAGTAGGAAAGAAAGAAGGGAGCAGTAGAGATCTGCGCACACGGGGTAGCTCGCGGCAGTGTGCTGCTGGTTTCTACTATTTTATTGAAAGGAATAGTTAATCCTTAATTTTTTTTTCTTCTTTTTAGTGTTTTAAAGGCTGGGGAGGTAGCTCAGTGGCACAAGTACTTGCCTTGCAAGTGCAAGGCCCAGAGTTCAGTCCCTGCTACAACAAAAAATAAATGAGTAAATAAATAATTTTTAATCAATTTTCCATGCTTATGTCTGGTAATCTGAACAACTAATTTTAATACAACAATATGCAATATAACAACCTTATTGAATTTATATCATTTTGTTCAGTGAAACTAGATGTGTAACTTTTTTTTGTTTTTGGCAGAACCAGGGATTGAACTCAAACCCTTGTGCTTGCCAGGGAAGCACTTATTCTACTGAGCTATCTCCCCAGCCCTATGTGTAACATTTTTTACTGTCTTTTATTCTCTTTAAAAAAAATTCAGTTTATGGTGGGGGAGAGACTTTATCCACAAAAATGATATTTTGTGGATTTTCTCAATTTCCTTTGAGAAAAAAGGAGGCATTAATATTGCACACACATAAGAGGACAGGAATCTGTTATAAACACAGTCAGGCAAACAAAAGAGCTTTTGGGAATTAAAAATCTCATAGTAAAACTGAAAAGCTCATCTGGACAGTTGGAATAAAAAAATTGATGCTATCTCTAGAGTAGAAGCAATAAATCAATGAGCAATAGAGGAAAAAAAAGCTTAAAAGTGAAACACTAGACCAGAGGCTTCAAAATCTGCAAAAACCATGTGTTCAAGAAAGAGAAGAGAGGAGAAAAGAAGAGATCCACAATGAAATGCTTCAAGTTGGAAGAACTGAAGTTCTTAGGTGAAAGGCCCCACTCACCCATTCATCCACCATGGCTGAAGAGACCCACACCAAGGGGCATCGTTAGAAATTCCACGACACCAGAGTAGAATGGATTCTTTAGTTTCTGGGGAAGGAACACTGGTCACACACAAAGAACTAACAGAACGGATAAAATCAGACTCTTCGAATTCAGTATCTTCAAGTTTTGAGGAGAAAAAGTCTTTCTCAAATACAATTCTGCACCTTCTCACGTAGGAAGGTAGACTTCCATAGCTGATCAAGTAAGAGTACAGTGCTCTCTCACCTTTGTGAGGAGCCTCTAGGAGGGATGGACAACCTGACAGGGGAGTGAGCCTGAGGCAGACGACACGTGGGCTCGGATGGGACAGGTGCCAGGAGCTGAGGGCGGCATGAAGCTCCGGAGCCTGCTGGACACCCTCACATGGGATGGACAGATGCTCTCTCCACAGTGAGCACAGGGGTTTGTGAGATGGTGGACCCAGTTCTTTGACGAATCCTTAGTGCAGATTACTGGGGATTACTGGGAATTGGAGCTATGTCAAGAACACTCGCTCTAGGTTAACATGAATCGTTCTATGAAAATTAATGGTCCTCTCCCCTCCTCTCCCCTCCCCTCCCTTCCTCTTCCCTCTCCTCCCTTTGCCTCTTCTCCCCTCCCTTCCATTCTTTTCTCCTCCCCTCCCCTCCTCTCTCTTCCCCTCCCTTCCTCTCTCCTCCCCTCCTCTCCCTTCCTCTCCTGTCCCCAGGAGTGGGCAAAAAGCTGAAAACTACTTGAAGCCTGGAGGGTGGGAGTGCACTTCCTAGTGGAAGAGGAATCTATGGAAGACCAGTTTTTCTCAGCTCCCTCTTTGTTGCATCCCAACTCCCAAATCAACTCTCAAATCGAAGTAGACATAATAATAATACTTTCGATATTCAGAGAGGATGAAGATATTTATATATTTTCAAGCCAAAAAAAAATCTACAAAATATATTTCCATGTACAATTTCTGAGGACTATTGCAAAAAATATGTTCACACATTGAGCAGATGACCAGGAAAATTAAAGATGAAGGACCTGAGAAGGGAAGACCCAGCCCAGAGCTCAGACAGTGATGCTTCTCAGGCAGGAGCACCGGGCTCAGCACTGCAGACCAGCGTCAGTGGGTAAACCCGGTTACAGCAGAGAGATGTTTCTTAGGCTGCCTGCAAAGCTGAGTGAGGGCTCTGAAGTTCTCGCTTTCCTTTTAATTGTGTTATACCTTTTTATTTGTATTTCTTCTTTTGAGTTCTTACACTAGGGAGACTATATGACATTTACATGTAAGGGTCTGTTTTATTTCACTTATATCTTCTCGAAGGTTAACAAGTTAAGTTTGCAGACCAAAAATTAGAGAAAAAGAAGGGCTTCAAGGACGGCCAACATTTTGGCCCTAGTGCTTCAAGGTCAGCGAAGACTCAGGACATAAGTGAACCTGTACTGTAATATCATGTAACTCAGTTGTGTCCCAAATTTACTGAACAAGAAGATTATGGGGCCACAGAGGAAAGTGATCGATGACGCAGAGTGTGCTAAGGAGAGTCACATGGGGAGAAAATATTCTCTCAGGCTTTCACAGACAGCAAATTGGTCAAACAATGGGCATGACTCATCCACATGGCTAACACTGACAAATGATGTATAAACTCTGGCACAGGGTTTCAGGGTAAATCTTGAGGGGATTTGACTGAACTTGGAAGACACAAAAGTTACATTTCTTGTCATATAGGTCTTGCTTTATCTTGGTCTTAACCATCCAGCAGAAAAGTATAAAAATGAGGTATAATAAGGAAAGCCATTAGGACCGGGGAGATGGCTCAATGGAATAAGCACTTCCCTGGCAAGCACAAGGGCCTGAGTTCAATCCCCAGTTCCACCAAAAAAAAAAAAAAAAAAAAAAAAAAAAGTAAAGCCATATAATATGCTGAGCTGTAAAAGGCTCAAATCAACAACTTCTGACATTGCCAGTCCTACAGATAACCCACTACTATTATGGACTACTGGACTATATTGGATCATTTTTCTGAATTCATGTACCTACAACATTTAAATGGCAATGGAAAACCCATCTCTGACAAAACTAACCAAAAAAAGGGGAAACAAATGAAGGAACAATTTGTATCTGTATACACAAAATAGTTAGGATAAATATACAACTACTTTCTCTTAATTCAATGAGAAGAAAGATTTGTACTAATGGCGTTTGGACAGGATATTATTTCTGCATCTTGTACTATGAATAACCACTATGAAGACAATAATATGCAATATATTAATTATTGAAACTGTTCTACTAATCTGTTTTGAAACTGTCTCATTGCTATTTGTTTCTCAATAAAATTAATTAAAAAAAAAAGAAAGAAAGAAACTGAGTGAGGAAGCCCTGGGTAGACCTGCCAACCATGAAACAGGTTTTAGAAAGCTAAGTTTGGTTAACTGGTACAAGCACTGTGGAATCGTTACTGAGATTCTCCAAAACACTAAGCCTAGAAATTTCATTCAACCCAGCTGTTCCCCTGCTAGGCATGTCTCTGAAAGAGGACAAGTTATCAGATTACAATGATCCACGCACACCCACGTCTCCAGCAGCACACTCCACAGTAGCAAATCTTGGGAGCAGCCTAGAAAGAAGAGGTGGTTTACACACAGTGGATACTGCTCTGCTAGGAAGAGGATGAACCTGAGTGATCCATGGGAAAACAGATGCACCTTGAGGACACAAGGTCAAGTGAAACACATCAGATGTGCAAGCATAGATACTGCATGTTTTCTCTTATATGAGGAACTAAAAATGTAAATTAAAAAAATAGGTAATAGGAGGTGAGGAGACAGGTCTTTTGCAAAGGAGAAAGGAAATGACTTTGAGCTTTTTTCAAATTCAGCTGCTTTGATTCAGCAAGAGGGAGAGGAGGAGGAGGTCATAGAAACTGTAACAGAACTAAGGTGTGCTGCGTACAACTGCCCATGAGGGATGTGGCCATTGTATCTGCAAATATGTGCCAACAACAATAAATGTTTAAAAAAAACAGAACTCTGATTGGTGCCCTTCCTGGTCCTGCTGCTGCTGCTGCAAACCCTGCTCCTGGTCCCCTAGCTTCACTCTGCCTTAGGAGAGATAGGGGCCCTTCGCACGGACTTCTCAGCATCTGGACACAGAAGTTGACACAGCGTGGGGAGGAAGGCAGGTCACCTCCAGCTTCCTCACCTAATCACTGTATCCTTTTCTAGCTCCAGCTCTCCTGGGACACAGGCTACAGCTTCAGTGTTGGGGGACAGTAGCATCTCTGCAAGTCCACCAAGCGCTGCTCCCTGCAGGGGCTCCCCCCAGGCCTACTCCCCAGCTCCCACCTCCAGCTGGTGGTGCCCCTCTCCACTGTCCATGCCTGTGTGTCTGGTGATTACTTCAGAAGTACCGTTGGTGTGAAGGGTGTCACAGACAGCAATCATGAGGGGGAAGGAATACAAAGAGCCTGGAGATGCACTGTGCACACCCACCCGCTCCCCACGAAGAAAGTGATTATTATGGACTGCAGACATGGACTAAAACACATCCAAGAGGAGCTATGCATGGCAGTATACAGCTGTAATCCCAGCACGTGGGGGGCTGAGGCAGGAGAATCACTGTGAGTTCAAGACCAGCCCAGACTGGTAATAAGACCTTCCTTTCCTCAGAACAAACAAAAACAAAACAAAATCAATCCAGAGATATAGCTCAGTGGCACAAGTGCCTGCCTGGCAAGTTCAAGGTCCTCAGTTCAATTCCTGGTACAAAAAAAACCAGAAACCCAAATCCCTCATAGACTAAACCAATGACACCAATCAGAGTGAACACAGAGGCCACATCGCCCACAAGAATGAAGACCGCTCTCAGCAGTCATGTTGTTGGCATTCCAGAAAATGTCCACGTCACTCTGGAGGGCCCCAGTTTCTGTGGAGGGCCCCAGAGGAACCCTGCAGAGGGATCTCAGCCACACCAGTGTAGAACTCAGTCTCCTTGGAAAGAAAAAGAAGAGGCTCCAGGTTGACAAATAAATGGGGGGGGGGACAGAAAGGAGCTGGCGACATCCACACGATCGGAGCCATGCGCAGAGCATGACTGCGGGCTAACGCGGGCTTCTGTTAGAGGATGAGGGCTGTGTGAGGGCTTCCCCATCCCGGTCATCACTCAGGAGAATGGGTCTTGTCAAAATCCAGAATTTCTTGGGTGAAAAACACATGGCCGAGTTTACATGAGGGCAGGTGTTGCTTGCTCAGTATCTCAAGCCCAGAAAGATGAGCTAATCCTTGAAGGAAATGACTTTGAGCTTTTTTCAAATTCAGCTGCTTTGATTCAGCAAGCCACAACAGTCAAAAACAAGGATATCAGGAAATCTTTGGATGGTATCTGTGCTTCTGAAAAGAGAACAGTTCAGCAGCCAGACGAGTAAGATCCAAGAGTTAATCCAGCTACGGAAACAAGCTTCTGGATTGTAAGGCCAATCTGCGATATTTTAATGAGACAATAAAAGATCTTTATTGTGTCGTTTGGGAGCGGGAAAAAAATAGTAAATGCAGAAAGGAGAGAACCCCAAGCCACCATTCCACTTGAACAGCTCGGTTAGCCTCGTGCAGCTCCCCAGTTTAAGGCTTACTCAGGTGGAGAACTCATCAGCGGAGGCGAGTGCGGCTAACAAGGCGCCCGCTCACGCCCCCGCAGCCGATCCGGGTCAGCACAGGGAGGTAAGGTTTCGTGGTGTGCGGGCTGCAGGACAGCGGTGTCGCTCTTACCCATCCCCTGACTTCTACTGTATCAGAGCCTAATTACGTCAAAATTACTTTGCTCTGTGTCTTACAAGAGTTCATTAGATGCCCACTCCTTGCAGGCCTTGCACCAAACTGTGTGGTCCTATTGTAATACTTTGTCATTTATAACTTGAGGAAGATCCGGTCCTGTCATCTCCCCCGGGCTCTGTGTGACAGACAACACAGATGAGAAGCCAAGGTTCCTGAATCTGTGGTGATTTCTGCAGGGCCACATTATTGGGCCAGGAGTAATTGCATTAAAAATCAAACCCTGTCTCCATATTCCTCCTCTCCAATTCCTTCCTAGGTTGATCTAATTTGCAACAGAGAAATGCTCTCTCACCTTCCCACTGCTCCAGCAAACCTCACCCACTTTTTCTTTATTCTCAGAGGATCACTGGCAAAACCTCTTAACCTGGTGACCTTCACTGCTGTCCTAAATTTGACTCTGTCCCAAGTGGCACAGATCTCTGGCCCACAGGCCTGAGATTCTGAAGTGCTCTGCTGTGCTGCATAGGCCTCTTCCACCTGTCATATTTGGGCGCCTCGCTCCCCCTGAAGACTGCATCATAGGGGAGCAGCAGGCCCTGACTGGAACAGTGGAGGCCGCACTGGACAGACACGTCTCAGTGTCAGGACCACGGAGAGAAACACCCGACTTCCTGTGAGGTTTAGAAGGCAGACTGCACTGCGGACAGTGTCATGCGGGGGTGAGCTCAGCTTTCCTGAATGGAAAAGAGAAGAGACGTGCTCTATGGCAATAGCACACTGTGCGTTTATCTCCATGGGGTGGACAGGGCTTCTGACTGTCTGAAATCTAAGACATCCCAGCACAGCTCAGAGCACAGGCTAAACTAGCAATGCTAACCCACAGGGGGAAATAATGGGCTTTTGGAAAGAAATCAATTACCATTATTATGCATATGGAAGACAGCCTTTGAAAATAGCTTAATATATTGCCTTAAGAACAATAATGATTGTAATATATGTGACATGTAAATAGTATTTTTGGTAGATGGGACTGCTCTTAAAGCATTTAGATGGTGAATTTGAGAAACATTTATATAATGTTAACTTTCACCAGAGGTAAAATTTGGAGTGGAGGGCTATTCCTTTCAAGATCGTCTTTAAAAGAATCTTCTGTTGTTTGACTTTTACTTTATAATTGAAACCCACATAGTACAAAAATCAAAATATGGGCCGGCGACATAGCTCAGTGGACTAAAGCACCTGCCTAGGCAAGCGCAGGGACTGCAGTTCAATCCCTGGCACCCCATGCCACACCAGCCCCATCCCCAGGGTGGGCTGGGCCAGCCACAAAAAAAAAAGGAAAAAAAAGAAAATATATTGGAATGCTCATCGGTTCTCTTCCCCCTCAGTGCAAGAGACCCTTGGACCGGCCTGGGTGGCTATCATTGTGTTCTCTCATAAATGTCTGCCTTCTTTCTTTCTTTCTTTTCTTTTTTTTTGGTGGAACCCGGGATTGAACTCAAGCCCTTGCCCTTGCCAGGGAAGCACTTATTCTACTAAGCCTTCTCCC
>PVKA01030441.1:9630-27369 GCA_004027165.1 Ctenomys sociabilis
TATTTTATTAAAATACAAATGTCAATCAGACAGTTTCAAGACACCTTAACCATACAGAGTCGATGAATTAATACATTGCAAACTGTTTTCATAACGTTTTGGTACTGTACAAGGTGCATACATGAAATTATATTTACAGGTTTTTTTATAGCTGAATTATATCAAAGATTCAATAATTATTTACCTAGTGGATGACCAAAGGATTTGGATACACTGTATCATAGAGATATATGTATACCTATGTTTATAGCAGCACAATGTGTGATAGCAAAATCTTGGAAACAACCAAGATGTCCATCACATGAAGAATGGTTGAAAAAGATGTGGCTGTTATTGGGTTATTGGGAGTGTTTATATCTTCTTGGTTCTGATTTTGTACTTGGTACCTTTCTAGGAATCTGTATATTTTGTCTGTGTCTTCGATTCTGTGAAAGTAAACATTCTCAAAAGAGCTATTGATGATCTTCTGAATTTCCACAATGTCTGTGGTGATTACATCCTTTTCATTCCTTATTGCTTGTATTTTAGTTTTTTCTTTCCTCTTTTTGATGAAGTTAGCTAGGGGCTTAATTTTTCAAAGAATTAGCTTTCTGACTCATTAATTTCTTGTATTACTTTCTTTGTCTCCATTGCATTAATTTAGACTCTAGTCTTTATAATTTCCTCTCACATTTAGGCTTTCAGTTTGGTTTTCTCTTCTTTTCCTAGACATTTCAGGTGCAGCACTAGGGTATATATTTGGTTCCATCGTTTTTCTAATGTGTGAGTTCACAACTATAAATGTCACTCTAAGAACTGCTTACTTTTTACACTTCATTTTTATACTTTTCTACTGGGTGGTTAGAACCAAGTTAAGCAAGACCTATAGAATAAGAAATGTAACTTTTGTATCTGCCAAGGTCAGTCAAATCCACTCAGGATTTATCAAGGTGCCTTGTGCCTCAGTTTTTAGATCCTTTGTCAGTGTCAGCCATCTGGATGAGTCATAGCCATTGCTTGACCAATTTGTTCTCCATGAAATCGTGAGAGAAAGTTTTTTTTTTCCTCCATGTGACTCTCCTTAGGCAGTCCTAAGGAAAACTCACTACTGTTGTGGATTACTGGACTATATTAGAATATTCTGCTGAATTCACATACCTACAATACTTAAATGAGAATGGAATACCCTTCTCTGACAAAATTAAACAAAAAAGGGGACACAAATGAAAGACCATTTTTATCTGTGCATTCAAAATAAGATAGATACACCAGGATAGATATACAGCTTCTTTGTCTTAATTCAATGAATAGAAAGGATATAAAAGTTTGTTCTAATTGTGTTTGTGGACAGGATATCAAGTCTGCACCATGTATTATGAATTACCACTAAGAAGACAACAACATGCAATGTATTAATTATTGAAAGCATCCTACTACTTGGTTTTGAAGCAGTCTCATTGTTATTTGTTTTTCAATAAAATTATTAAAATAAAGAAACTTCAAAACATGAAAAAAAGAACTGCTTTCACTGCATCCCATAAATTCTTATAAGCTTTGCCTGAATTTTCATTGAATTGTAGTATTGTTTAATTTCATCTGTAAAACATTGGTTGCAAAAGAGGGTGTTGTTAATTTCTGTTTATTCATGAGATTTTTGTGGTTTCTTTTGTCACTTATTTCTAGTTTCATTGGATTATGGTCAGGTAATATGCATAGGATAATATCTGTTTTCTTGCATAGAGTTAAGCATGCCCTATGGAGTAGTATGTGATCTATTTTAAAAAGTGTCCCATGTACAGCTGCAAAAAAATGTGTATTCAGTTGTAGTTGGGTGAAACATTCTGTAGATGTCCACTAAGTCCATTTTTTCTAAGTTCTCATTAACTTCTGCTACTTGTTTTCTAATTTTTTTATCTGCTTGACCTATCTGTTTGGGATAAGTGGGTGTTAAGGTCTCTTGTTAGATTTTGGCATTGGAGATTAAGTTTTTATGTCCAATCAGATTTTTCTTAGATAGTTGGGTGCTCCCATGCTTGGTGTGTACATATTTATGACTGTTACCTCTTCTTATCATATTTTTCCCCTAAGCAGCATGTAGTGATTTATTTCATTTGATCAGTCTTTGTCTGAAGTATAGATTGTCTGTGAACAGGATTGCTACCCCTGCTTTTTCTTTTTCTTTTCTTTTCTTTTTCTTTTTTTTTTTTTTTTTTTTTTTGGATGTGCTCCAGCATGTACTATTGTTTTCCACCATTTGACTTCCAGCGTATGAATTTCTTTATAAATTAAGTACATTTCTTTTTATTTTTGCCTTTTGAAAAGATATTTTAATATTTAGTTGTCCCAATACAATTTCAAGCAAATTCCAACCTGAAGACCAAGTCCAGGAATTCACAGAGGAAACAATCTTCTGAACAAGGACTAGATCTTCTTACATTTGAGTTGCAGTACTGGCAGTATAATGCTGTCAGTTAGCCTGCATATTCAGATTTATCAAGTGTTCAGCACATCATCAATTTTCAAAATGTTCCGGACAGTTTCTGTCGCTAGGGTCAGAGCACTGACTGAAAGGAATAAAGGCTGGACAACCATCTCTTCCAAAATGTTGGAAATACCACCCTTTCGGACATTAATGCCTGTAGTATTTTCTCCTTGGGCATGCCGGTTTCTTTGTTCTGTTACTGTAGAAATGGGATTCAAGCCAGCATTTTCAGCTAGTGTAGATGGAATGACTTCCATAGCATCTGCAAAAGCACGAACACAGTAGGACTCCATACCACTCAGTGTTCTTGAGTATTCAGTCAGTCCTGGGGCCAACTCTATTTCTGGAGCACCACCTCCTGCAATAAGAGCTCTCTTTTTCACTAAGCAGCAAATAGCACACAGGGCATCATGAATGGAACGTTCAGCTTCTTCAATCACTAATTTGTTAGAGCCTCGAACAACAATTGTAACTTTTTCCAATGCTTGCACAGCCTGTAATCTTGAGCAGTTTCCCAGAGACATTTAAATTAACCTCTTCAGCTAATTCAGCAGAACCCAGCATGTCAGCAGTGAATTGGTCAATATGAGCAACTGGCTTGGTTCCAGTTGTCTTACAAATGAATTCAATGTCTTCTCTTTCAATATCCTTAACCATCATAATCTTCATCTTCTTCAGAAAATGTAATGCAAGATCACTAAGAGCATCTCTTAGGATAGACTTCTGTATGAGCAGGACATTACACCAAGTTTTTTAAAGTTGTTTCACTAAATTTAAAATATAAGCTCTCTCTTCTCACAGTACTCGGTCCATCTGGGCATAGTCAGAAACTACTATTTGATTATCCATATCTGTTTTGGGAGCAGATAAGCAAAACTGAATGAGTCCAATCTTAGACTTCTCAACTCTGGTTATGCTGGAATTTGCTACTTTTTGGGTAAGAACTAACCCTTCCACAAATTCACAGTCATCAATTGTCCCACCAAGCTTCTTAACTATTTTAACATCTCTAAGATGTACACCAGTAGCCGTGGCAGGGTCAATCACTCTCATTACCACATTTACACTCATTGGAGAAAGTAGACTTGAATACTGAACCTTTGATTTCAATGAAGTAGTCGCACAATTTAACAAAGTTTCTCTGTCACTCAGTTCCACAGGCCGAGACACGTCAGTCATGATTTCAAGACCCTTTTCCAAAGCCTTCTGGAATGACTCAGAAGTGATGGTTGGATGAATCCCTTTCTGAAGAAGCTTAGTACAGGAATCTAAGAGAGAGCCAGCAATGATGACCACTGATGAGGTACCATCTCCTGCTTCTATATCTTCAGCCTTAGACAATTCCACCAGCATTCTGGCTGCTGGATGTAACACCTGCATTTGTTTCAGAATGGTGGCACCATCATTAGTAATGGTCACATCACCTTTCCCATCTTGAATCATTTTATCCATTCCTTTTGGTCCAAGGCTTATTCTAATAGCATCAGCAACAGCTTTGGCTGCCGAAATGTTGCTGAAGTGTATCTGGGCCGCTTTGTTGCGGTCCTGGTAGGCGCTTTTCCTGCGGCCGCCAGCAATCCCAGCGGGGACCCCGCTCCGGGGTGCCACATTCTCTGGCATGGCAAATTTAATTAAGTACGTGTGGGCTCAGCACGAATGGATGGACACGGATTATGATCCGCTGCGAACTCAAGTACATTTCTTATATACAGCATATTATTTGATTTTGCTTTCTAATCTTCTCTGCCATTATATTTCCTCTAATTGGTGAATTGAGTCCATTTACATTGATAGTTATATTTCAGATGTGTTGACCTGTGATTGATATGGTATTTATATGCTGTTGCTTACCCTTTTTTCTCCTGTGTTTAATCATTTGCCCTATTGGGTGTGTTCTTTCCATTCTAATTCATAGAATTGTGGTCATTTCAGTCCTTCTCTAGAATAGTCCTTCTCTTTTTTTGTGCCATACCGAGTATTGAACTATGGACCCTGCACTTGCCAGGCAAGAGCTTATTGTACTGAGCTATCTCCCCATCCCCTAGAATGTTTTTATTAATCTGTGTAGGACTGGCTTTGTCATCAGGAAATTCTTTAGTTGTTCTTTGTAACGGATGTATTTCACTTCTCCCCTATACTTGAATCTGAATGTTAAATCTCCCCCCAATAGTTTGGAAGTTTTCTGCTATTACTTCTGCCCATATTCGTTTTATATCACTTGTGTTGACTCCTTGTTTCTCATTGATGCCTATTAGTCTTATGATGCTCACCTTTGTATCATCTTGCAGATGTTGAATTATTTTTTCCTGCATCCTAGTTGCCTTTAAGAACTGTTTTCTTTCCTTTTTACTAGCTATAATGGTGTTTTCAAGATCTGAAATTCTATCTTCACTTTCATTCATACAGTATTACCAGGTCCTATTGAGGTTTTAATTTCCTGAACATCTCTTTAAATCTCATTCATGCATCATATTTCTTTCCTATATTGCTAATCAAGGATTCCATCATTTTTATATTCTTTATTTTTTTTTATCAGTGTCTTCTTTAGAAAAACTTGGTGAATATTGCATTATAGTTATTCTTTCGGTTTTTTTTACTTCAGAGATTATTTTGGATTGGATTTTTTCTATACCTTTATGCAGTTATTTCCTTATCAGATGTTATGAATTCAGAAATTTCAGTTGTGTGATTTCTAATTTCTTCTATGGTAGTGTCTCCTGCATTTGTTTGGCCTGGCTTGACACCTGAGAATGCATTTTGCTCCTTCTCTTTTTCCTTTTGTATAGCACTCTCCTCCAACATTTGGTGCAGAGCTTTTTTTTCAATTTTATTTATTTATTTATTTTTAATTTTTGTTTTATTGAAGTACAAATATCAATGAGATAGTTTTAAGATACCTTGACAAGATGGATTTGATAAATTAATACATTGCAAACTGTTTTCATAATGTTTTGGTATCATAGAGGGTGCATACATGATACTATACTTACAGACATTATTACACCGTATGTCTCTTATCAGAAAATAGAGTGCAGCTCTTTGCATATCTTATTTTTTAATACCTGAATTACATCAAAGATTCAATAATTAATACTTTCTACCTTGATATTTTCCTAGTGGTTGTCTATAGTACTAGAAGCTGACATAATATCCTGTCCAACCACCATTAGTGCAAATCTTGCCTCTCATAGGATTATGTAGAAGCACAGCGTTATCTATCCCAACTGTAATGTCCACACACACACACACACACACACACACACACACACATATCATGATTCTTCCTTTCTATACCCCTGAGCCTACTTGTAGTTGTTTTATTCCGCTGTTATTTGGCCCCTCCCCTCCTTCTGATTCTTATTATGAGACATTTTTGTAAGTTGACCTATAGAAATGTTCTCATGAGTCTACTGTTACAAACTTAAAAACTGTAAGTTATTATAATTCAAATTGGCCAAATGTATTTGAGTGAACTCTGATTTTATAGACAAATAGTCTTATGTGTATTTGTTTGTTTGTCTGTCCAATCTTTTTCTTTTCCTTAATGTATTTGGTACAGGGTCTCACTATTCAGCTCTGACTCATGTGATCATCCTGTTTTCAGCCTCCTCAGCACTAGGATTACAGATGTACAGCACCACGCCCAGACTTGGTCACTGGCTCAGCATGTCCCTTTGGCAGGGCCGGCATGGCATGAGGGACAGGGGACTGAACTTTGGTCCCTGTGCTTGCCTAAGCAAGTACTTAGTCTGCTAAGCTATCTTGCTGGACCTAATATTGTATGTAAGCATTTACAAAAATAATAATATATCATTCTTTAGAAAATGTAAACATAATTTTGAAACAAAACATAAATGTCAAACTTAGCTCCCTAGTAACACACACAAAAAAATCCCCACTACCATAAAAATAAGGGACAATAATTCAGTGATATTAGCTCCTGCCTGGCAAATGAAAGATACTAAGTTCAATCCCCACTACCACAAAAAAAAATATACAGGAACAAATAACTATATTTGAAGAAAGAGGGCTGGTTGAGACTTGATCTTCTCAGCATACAAAGCAGGAAGCTGGGACAATTGTGTTCTGTTAACTGATCAATAAATGCAATAGTTTAATTATGACTTTTGAAGCCTGTCTTCTCACTGTGGAAATCAAAAGCATTCCTGTAGTGTGCTTCTGCCCTATGCTTGTGCCACATGCTCTGGTCTATCCAGGCAACCCAAATACATACAACTGTGCTCCAAATTCTAACACTTACAATCTTAAGCAGTGTCGTGCAAAAAGACAGAAGATTCGAGTTTATTCTTCAAAAATAGCAGTGGCCTGAGTCTATATCATTGTTCTGCTTCCTGTCTCACTCCTAGCCTAGTTCTCCAATACATGTTTGAGTCTGTAAACCCACTGATGTGCTGTGTATGAAATCAATTGTCCTTGTTGCTTTAGTTTCCTAGAAAGTATTGTAGTGTTAGAGGTGAATAGGATAACAGTCATAGGACCCAACTGTAGTAGATTTCAGAGTTTCTCCTGGCTTTTTTCTACATTATTCAGTTTATGAGAAAACTGAAATGAAGAATAAAAAAGGAGACTTCTCCAAATCACACAATAAATTAGCACCAGATATCTAGGTTAACAGAGGAACCAAAGAAAACTGAGTGGGAGAGCTAGTGACAGAAAAATGTTTGAGAATTTGGTGCACGTAGGGTCCTAGGCCAATCCTATGTCTGATGTAAGAAGAGTGAATTCTCCCTCCTTCCTATGTCATTTCCTTACAGCCTGCCAAGAGGCTTCAACTCCCAATAGTCAGAGGCTTTAGAGTTTTGCCATTCTCTGACCCAAGCAATTCAGCCAGAAAATACTGCCAGAAAATACTGATGACAAACCATGCTAATTACTGAAGATTTGTTTTCTAGAGTTATTTTTTTTTGGTGGAACCAGGGATTGAACTCAGGCCCTTGCACTTGCTAGGGAAGCACTTAGCCCACTGAGCCATCTCCCTGGCCCTGAGATTTGTTTTCATATGGAACATGAAACTTTGTCATTATTGGAAGATCTGTATTAGTTAAATTTTTGTACAGTGCTCAATGATGACAGAATGTGCTCTTTTGATTGGGTTGCACCAGTGTTACATAGATGCCTCACTTCTTCATTGGCAGCAAAAACAGACATGAATGAAGCAGTAAATAGCCAAAGGAAGACCTATAGCAATTTTGGAATTTTCTGGTAAAATTATGGCAACAAAGAAAGCAAAAACAGGATTATAAACTCCAAGAAAGACTCTGCTCTCTGGCTGTCTTTAGAGTGATGAAAGACATACAGGAGTTAGGCTTTATCGGTCCAGTGTCTGTCTATTCTACACCAGACCCTTTACGTATGTGATCTCATTAGGTATTCATAATTGTATTGGAAAGGCAGAGACTTACTATTTGCAGAGCCAAGATGAGGAAACTGAGGCTCAGAAAGGGAAGTGATGCCCCAAGTTTAAGAGCACTTCTACACTATACTCAAACCCAAAGTCAATACCGTTTGTGTTTATGAATACAGTAGATGACTAATGAAACAGGACTCATGGCACATCTGGAAAGGGTGTTCCATTTTAGTCATTAGCCGGTAGAGCTGAGGAATTGCTGAGTGAAGTCGTGTTTGTCATACTAATTTTAATCTAAAATATTTGACAGGTATTAGATGCTCTGGAGGATAAAGAACCATGGAAGCTCCTTTAAAAAACATGGCTGTATTAACTTCTTAGTTAGAACCTCTCTGCACATCAGAATTGCATTTCGCTGAATAGGAAAAGAGAGAGCAAGCAAGTACAGACCTTCTCTCTAAATTGTGTGTAGGCCTTTATTTATTTTTTTTTTGGTTTTTTTTTTTTTTTTTTCTTGTCCACAGGGTCTCACTATGCAGCCCATATTCATAGTGATCCTCCTGCTTTCTGCCTCCCTAGTGCTGGGATTACAGGCGCGCGCCACCACGCCCGGACTCCAACCGCCGGCTCAGCGCACCCGAAGGCGGGGCCGGCGCGGCAAGCGGAAGCAGGGATTGAACCCTGGTCCCTACGCTTACCTAAGCAAGCGCTTAGTCTGCTGAGCTATACCGCCGGCCCTTGTGTGTAGGCCTTTAATGTTTAGAGATTGTTCTTGGGCTGCACTAGGGAAGATGGATGATCATCACTCCACTATCTGGCTGCCTTGCTTCCTGGCTGAGGAGATTGCTTCTCTAAGTGTAGTGTGCATCTGCCTTATTTTTTTCCCAAAGTACTCTGCTTTGCATAAGAAAATACAGTAATCTCTCCCCAGGGACATTGTGCTATTCCTGAGATAGGCAGTGAATTCACTTTGTAAAAGAAAAACACAGCATATTGTTACAAAAGAGCTCCACTCAAGGAGACTTGGGGATGTGGTGGGAGTTGCAGGCAGGGCTCTGTCCTAGTGATTTTGAGGGTAGGTGTTGTTACTCAGTGCATGATTTACTCACTGCTTTATGGGCAGTGCTTAGACACAGGATGGCACTGGGTCATCAATTGTTAATGTATTTGCTCCACTTACAAAGAGTTGCCTGGCTTTTTGTGATGTATACTAGATTTTGAGCTTCTTAAAGATTATGACATGTCTTAGCTGTCTTTGGATTCCCTGTGGCAGATACAAAATCGGTTGTTAATAACTATTGTATAAAAAAGAAATTTTTCCAGATAATCATCAACCAAATCCCACCCTGTATTTCACTTGACCATTTCTCGCTGCATTCCAGGGCTCTACTTCACTGTCTTAGGTCTTGTGGTTCCCTCTTCATCTTGTAGCTTCATAGGGAGCTAAGCTAAACCAGACTGCCAACCTCTGACAAGAAATGGATGTCCAAACACAGTTTCTTCATCAGGGGAAAGTTTAATTTTCTGGAATTTGGTTTTTATTACACTCAGCAGGCTTTAAGATTGGATAAGTGAATATTGGATAAGGATGTAGGTTGTGTGCCCGACTCTATGGATCTATTTGTGTTCTCTAGCCTGATTTGTAAATCTTGCATGCTACATCATGTTCTTCAAAGGGTGTGAGAGTTTTTGTAAGACACTGGTACAATCCAAATCCAGTAGCATCGTAACTACTAATAGCATCTGTAAGCCACCAGTAACATTTCATTCTATATATAGTGGGAGGTTAAACTTCCATCTTGAATCAGTTTAAAGAAGGGGAAATACACAGGTTACCTTTGTGATCTTAGACAAGTTTACTTAATTTCTCTTTAATTCTTTTGACTGTTAAATGTGGATCATGATATTTAAATATCTTTAGAATTTTTAAACATTCAATAAAATAAATGCATCATTATATTACTTAGTGTTCTCTAGAAATACACACAAGCACACACACACACACAGAGACACACACACACTCGCACACACGCATAAATAAAACCCTAAGGGATTGCCTCATGCAGTTGTAGAGACTGGTAAGCCCAAAGTTATAATGCACATTGTTAGGTAGCAAACATAAAGAGAGTATAGAAGAAGTCTGAAGACAGCTTATTGGAGAATTACCTCTTACAGAGAAGATTATCCTATTTATTTTATTCAGGCCTTCAACCTGACTGGATGATACCCACATTACGGAGGGTAATCTGTTTTGCTCCACTTATTTAAAGGGCACCCAAAAACACCCTCACAGAAGCACAAAGAAAAATATTTGACAAAATATATGGACATATTCCAGTCAACTCCCAGTGAAGTTAACACAGAAAATTAGCCAACACATAAGAAAAATTAGCCCATTGCTATAAGCGTCCTCCTCATCATCTGCAAATGGAGGGTGATAATTTTCTCCAAGGTTTGATGTTAGGATTTAATGGGGTAAAATATATGAAAGAAAGTAAAGTAAGGCCTAGGACCACATTTTTGTTTGTTTGTGTGTGTGTGTGTGTGTGTGTGTGTATGTGTGTGTGTGTGTGTGGTATGTGCATATGTATATAATGCATGTATGTTTACCAGGATTTCCTAAGGTTCCAGTATAGTGGCCACCTTTGGTAAAACAAAGTAATAGATGTGAGTGCAGGTTGTGTAACTTATTTTATAGACTGGGTGAGCGAACTAATTGCAAGAGTTCAAAAAATTCCTTTTGTATCACTTTCTGAGAATATGATGCCAGAACCCTAGGGCCTGTGCCTTAAAATATCTCCTTGCTATTTACAGCACTCCTTGCTTAGCAGAGAAAGCAATGAATAAACATGCACTCATCTCTCTTCTGAACACTTCTTGGATGACAGGTACTTCTTTTAATCTATACACCCTCTGGGGTAGATATTATTATTGTTCCTGTTTTGCAAATGAAAACTAAGATTCATGAAAATTAGTGACTTGCTCAAACTTATGTACAACTAATAACTGCAAGACCTGGACATGAGCACAAACATATCTGACTCAAGAGCCTAGCTTGAATTCAACACATTATTTAGTCTCCCTGTATGAAAGTTTCTTGGATTCTATGTAAGACAGGTCATCCTTGGTGCCCCTGGTTTCTACTCCCATAACTCCTAAGCCTCCTTCAGTCACAGCACTTGTCATCTGGAATTGGAAGTTTCAGTCTATATATTGCTTACCTAACTGAGAGTTATTTAAGGCAAGTAAACTGTTCTATTCACCAGTGATCATCCAGAAGTCTGGATAAATGTTTATTGCATTAAAAATGGATCTATGTGTTACAAATAATTGTAATACATCGTTCACACTTTTAACTCAAATTGTATACTTGCCACAAAGAGCTCTCACTGAAAATCTGTTTATTTCTTTCCTGTATTTTACTGATTTCTGGTACAGCAAGTCCCTTTCGCATTCCAAAGATATGTTTTTCTAGAGAAAAGTTATTTGAAGCCAGGTAAGGCCATTTCCCTTTTATCAGTATTGTCCACCTTCATGTTTCTTATCTTACCTTTATTTTGCCCCTTTGAACTCATTTAAACAATTAAATCTCCATGCTGGCTGGTAGCATTTGTGTTTACTATGCCACCTTGAGCCATGTTTGCTCTGAAAACCATTCTATATTGATTTTAAAATGTAGACCCAGTGTTTGGCACATTCATCAATTCTGTCAGGTACAAAACTATTTTCTTCCTGTCAGGGCAGATTAATAACTAGCAAGCTTTCCAACAGGTGTAAAAATGGGCCCTACCTCACTGACTATACAGTGTCTTTCATTCTTCTTTTAACTATTTTTGCATCAATAAAATAATTTTTGTAATTAAATATTTACATTAAACTGTATAATGATGGCAGTATGTATTCTTTGGCATTTACTCTGAGTGAAAACATGTGGTTTCAGTCTCAAACTGTAAATGCTAGGAGTGATTTTTCCTGTTGGAGATAAGGAATGGAAGGGGATACATGTTGTTAACTTCTAAGAAATACTGCAAGGGAGGCACGTTGATCTTTTAAATATTATTGACAACCATCTCCCCCACTTTGTACAGTATCTTTATACCTTGGATGATTTAAACTCAGGAAGATTGCTGTCCATTGGAAAAGGGTATTTCCTCAATTGGGACCTTAGTTTATGTTTGGCAACTAACTTATTTGTTACTTGCATTCTCTTGAGAAGACTCACTATATTTAAAAAGGGTAATTACTGATAGTCGGTGGGCCTGAAGGTCATCTAAAAGGTCAAGTAATAAAATCTCTTAAGCTTTCTTAGAACACAATGCCAGAATCAGTCCCTCAATGCATAAAACTAATCTGTTTGATACATTATTTGCTCATTTATTTCCAATCTCACAAAGTCACACTCCAGCAAATTACCCAGAGATGAACTTCATATCTTTGCAATTTGGCTTTAAATACTGTCAGAGTCCTTCAACGTTGGGTTTGGAGAATGTGAGCGTAGAGTACTTTAAGAAACAGCAGTGAGGAATCATTAATTCTCACTATGTATGTTGCACACAACATGCTTGCAGCTAACCCTATGTACTGCAGTGAGCTAGACCAGACAGTTGTTGGAGTTGCAAGTGGAGAGAAGATACAAAGGTAATGCTTAAGCTGTGTAAAGTAGTTTTTTATATAGCAGACATTGGCATATACAGCTTGACTTTGCAGTTCTGCCCTAGGCTTTGCTAAGCGCCTGTAACAGGAATGAACTGTCTCATTTCAGTTGCTAAAGAAATAGGCATTATATCTTTAGTTTCCTCAATATTAACTCAAAATTCCTGATGCCTGAAGTTAGACATCGAAATGTTTATTTGGGTCACAAGTCATAGAGGTTTTATTCTACGCAGCTGGCTCCAAGGCAGAGAACATGGCCGAGGAGCATCATGGAGGAAAAACAGTCCATGGCAGGGTAGGCAGAAGGCAACAAACAGAAGCAGCATGCTACAAGAGAAGGACAACAATAGCAGTAGCCTTCTTAATATGTTTAATATTTCTCCAGGCTACCCAGCCTTAGGGCAGGTAGCACACTCACTTTTATTCCTAGCAGTGTACAGTGAACAGAACCCAACATTATGTCCTTGATTCCAGAACCATATACTCTAGATCCAGCCACTTTCAAAAGCCCCACCTCTAACATCATGAGACTTCAAGGGGGCATCTAGATACAAACCATTACTCCTCACAATTTTATAAAGATGTATCGCTCCCTCTAAGACCCTCTTCCTTCACCATCATCAGAACTTGAGCTGATTTCCTTCTGGCCCGTATGCCTGAGCAATCTGGCATGGAGCTTACACAAAGCTCCAAGGGAGTAGTGGTGTACTGGGGGACAAACTTGATATCACAAAACTGATGCTGCAGTTCTGAACAGGACATGTGATCTCTCCTATTATAATTTCTACATGCCAGTTGATCAAGTACAGTTGAGCCATTTATAATATTAGAAATCTGTTTCCCAAATATTTTGTGATTTAAAGTCCTTGGAGGGTGCTGGTAAACAGTATATATGGACCCCACTACTACACATTCCCAAACTCTTACTTTAGAAAGCTTCTGCAGAGCTCAGCAAGATGCATTTTTACAAGGAATATCCAGGTGGTGCAGTACTCTGAATGAATCTAAAATGCTTAAGTCAAAGAGATCTTGGCAACCATCTCAATTAAACCATTATTTTAAAGATGGGGTAACTGATGCCCAGTACAAGAGCCCCATCTAAGATAACACGATGATGTAATGCTTGATATGGGACTGGAACAGAGGTCTTCAAATTCTTCCTTTCTGCTTTTTTCTGAGAAGGAAATAACACAAAGTCATAACCCTGTATTTTTCTAAGTGGATACAGCCTGTTTTAGACTAGCAGTAAAACTTAGCAGGTCACTTTGGTATTATATAATGCAGGATTATCTGAGGTATTGAACTCTCTGGGTATTAATCCCAAAAGCACCCTTATCTTTGAGTAATTGTGACATCAAATATCTGCACATTTCCAAATGTCTTTTGTATGGGAGAAGGTAAAGAAGCAAAGAGGGAGAGATAGTGCTCTTTCCAGTGAAGAACACTTGGTAGACAGAGTACCTGTGGTTGGTTATTCAGGAAAGAACTCTGACTTTGGGATTCAATTTTGACAGCAACACATAGTAACCTGAGTCATGTTGCAGCCTAAGCCCTGAGAGTCTGCACTGCTGCTTCCAAGGAAAGTCCTCAGACAGATCTCTTGAGACCCTCTCTGCAAACTTTCTAAGTGTGCGCAAAGGAAATATCTGTGGTTTTTGGGTCTCTGGTGGAGTCCGCAGAAGAGACATGAACGTTCATGTTCGGTCCTTCATACCACTGTAGTCAGCAGATCAACATGAACAGTACAATCATATTTTGAAACAGAGACCAATAAGAGACACTCAGAGGCTTAAAAGCAACACATGGATAGCTCATCAAGCACTTCAAATCCTCCTACTCCTCATAGATAGGCTTGTGTTTTGCAATTCTTGCTTTTGACAGAACATGACTTGGTTGTTGTGTTTTGACAGAACATAATTTGACTGTATAGCTCTAGGTGGGCAATGCCAGAGCCACTAGGTGTCCAAAGGTGATACTATTTTAACAAAGGAAATTAGCACTTACAAACCATAGTCAAAATACAGAGTTGTCAGCTACCTGCAATTCATTCTTTATAAGATCAGAAAAGCTGTGCTTGGTGTTTGAGAAATAGCTCCAGTTCTCTGGTGAATTGTAGGAGCACTTATTGTACAGGGAGGAGGGGAACATCATTTGAGGATGGATGTGGGTGTTATTTTAGGCCTCATCTAATTCTCTATATGAGAGCTTTTGATTATCTTTACCCTGCCTAAACCTTTTGGGTTTAGCAGAGACCTCTAAGCCAGCACTCTTGGACTAAACTAAAGTCCACTGATATTCTCTTAAGAGCATGTAACTTTTCTTCTTGGAGCTGCAATTTGGCTTCTTAGGCGAGTTCCTTAGAGACAAAAAGCATACAATTAATTCTTAGGATGGGGATAAGATTAATGAAATAATAAGCTGTTTTAGTTATCTTCCCATCAACCAGTTACTGCCTTTTCAAAGAACCATTTACTGACACTGTTGACCACAGTAGTTATTTACTCTCAGTTCATTTCATAGTGGTTCATAATAGGTGAGAGGACTTTATTTTCCTTTTTATTTTTAAAACCTCAGAGGTATCCGTTTTGTTCAAATTCTTAACTTTTCAATGGAAGAAATGGAATTCTACAGAAAGGAACAGATTTACTTAGGATCACCTGGTTAGATTAAAAAAATAAAACTGTAATAAAGGATTCCTGAATCCCATCCCAGTATTCCTTTCATACTTGGCTCCCTCATGTCTGCCTTTGGGTAAAATTCTCAAATTAAATTCTTTTAATAAAACTTTGAGGCTAATATACACCAATAATGATCCTACACCCCTCATATGCATGCCAAGTACTGTGGTATAGCCAACAAATTTCAATGAATAAAACCCCAAACTTTTGCCTCTGAAGAAACCACCATGAAGAAATTCAGGACAGAAGTATTTTCCATTTGCAATATGCTTATTTCTCACCTCAGCCTGATATAATGTTTGGGGATGTGTCCTCATTCTGTCTGAACTTAATTGGCATAATGGTGCTAAAAAGGATTCCTTAAAAAATGACAATCTTAAAATTTCAAGGAGTCACAGGTGAATTCGGGCTGTGTAGATGAAAGGTAAACCCTATACCCATCTCTGTGAGCTGAGATATATAAATGACAGCAGGTAAAATATCCCCATGTAGATTTTTGTCTTTTATCTTTTAGAAACCACAGGGTATTACTTACAAATAGCAATTCCTTGCCTCTGATTTAACACTCACCACATCAAACTGCAAGCTCTTTTCAATTTCCATTTACTCTTCAAAAACAATTGAGTTATTTCTTTCTTTTTCTTTTTCTTTTTTTTTCTTTTTCTGTCTTCTTCTTCTTCTTCTTCTTCTTCTTCCTCTTTTTCTTCTTCCTCTTCCTCCTCTTCTTCTTCTTGCTCAATATATTACACACATGGACCAGGGTGATAGCTCAGTGGCATAAGTGCCTGTCTGGCAAGTACAAGGTCCTTCTGAGTTCAATCCAGGGTTCAAAATGGCACACAGGGGCCAGGCAAATGGCTCAGTGGAATAAGCCCTTCTCTAGCAAGTACAAGGGCCTGTGTTTAATCCCTAGTCAGTTCCACCAAAAAAAACCCAAACCAAACAAACAAACAAAAAAGACACACAAATAATATCCTGGATAGATAAAAATCAGTGTTGTACTTGTCTACTTTGGTCATTTCTAGAGCTGTACAGTAACTTGTGCCTCCCTGAGCTCTCACCTCTTACACAATAGCTGAAATAATTTATTGAAATTTACTTGTTAAGTACCTAATTTGCACCAGGTGTGATACTAGAGTCTGAATGTAAAAGAATGAATCAGATTTGGGCTGAACTCTGTAAAAGTTCATGGTCAAGTGAAAGGGCAGATAATGAAATACATATGCATGTATTTCATGACGACAGTGTTCTAGCCTGCATGGTCCATTATTGTTTTCCTAGTTGAGTACATAGCATAGTTGTTGTACATAAGGGTGCTGGTGGCTCAGGGAGAGACAGAAGAAAACAGGAATAGAAAAGATGAATGAAAGACACAGTAGTGGGCAAGTGAGATGAACAGACACTTCACAGAAAAAGAAGCACAAATGACCAATTAATACCTGAAGGAATGTTCAACAACAATTGCCTTTGGAAAAATACAATTGTGACAATGCATTTGCATGTTACTGCAAAAATAATTGCTATCAAAATCAAAAAAGTCTAATGATAACCATTGCTTGAGAGGCCACAGGGATAAAAAGAAATGCTCCATATTGTTCCTGAGAATGTAAAGTATTACAATCTCTGTGGAAATCCTTATGGTGAGTTGTCAAGTGATTCAAACGAGGGAACAGGGATATAGCTCATTAGAGAAGCATGTGCCTGTCAAAGTGCAAGGTCCTCAGTTCAACTTTCAACATGAAAGAAAAAGAAACAGAGAGGGAGAGAGAGAGAGAAAGAGAGAGAGAGAGAGAGAGAGAGAGAGAGAGAGAGAGAGAGAGAGAGAGAGAGACAGAAAGAAAGTTATAACTACAGATTCCATTTGACCCAGCTATTCCCTATCTAGGTATTTTCCCATCATGCCACTAATACATGCATACTTATGTTTACATCAGCATGACTCATAATAGCTAAGTTTAGAAAGCAGCCTATAGGTCTATCAATAGATGAATGGAGAAAAAAATGTGGTACTTACACATAGTAGAGTAGTATTCTGACAACACAAAAGATAAATTCATTCATAGGAAAATAGATGCACAGAGCGCAAAGACGGGAAGAAATCATAAAGATTAGAGGAGAAATTAACTCAATTGAGATAAAAAAAAAAACAGTTCAAAGAATCCACAAAACAAAAACCTGGTTCTTTGAAAAACTAAATAAAGTTGATAAGCCTCTTGCCAACCTCATCAAAAAGAGGCAAAAGAAAATTCAAGTACAGGCGATAAGGAATGAAAAGGGTGAAATCACCACAGAGCCACTGGAAATTCAGAAGATTATTAATAGTTACTTCGAGAATCTTTACGCTCAGAGATTAGAAGACACAGAAGAAATGGACAGATTTCTCGAAAGGTACAAATTACCAAAACTGAATCAAGAAGATATTACAACTCTCAATAAGCCGATAACAGCCAACGAAATTCGAAACGTAATAAAAACCCTACCGACAAAGAAAAGTCCAGGGCCTGATGGATTCACAGCTGAATTCTACAAGAAATTTATAGAAGATATAATCCCCACACTCCACAAACTCTTCCACGAAG